>CAMPDV010001978.1:0-86538 GCA_946699065.1 Loxodes magnus | reverse complement strand
AGAAAATTAAAGACAATCTTAAATAAAATAAGAACTTAAAATAAATAGAAAGAGAATAAAACGAATAAATAAATTAGAAAATTTGATTATAGAGCACGTAGCTCTCTCGTTGGTGCGCAGCTCTTTAAAATAATTTTATTTAATGTCGAAAAATAAATTTTAGGGTCTCTCTATCCTTGTTTTCTCTTCCTGCAGTACGTCCCCTGTAATTTTTCCTTCCAAAGCATTGGATGCAATATGCAATTACGGGTACATATTTCCCCGATCTATGATGAAAAAGGTTTCTCCTGGCATTCAGAGTTCTCCAGCTTGTCGAATCTTCCTTCTCTTGTTATTGGTTTCTCTTTCTCCGATTTATCCTCCGTCCGCGCTCATTTTTTAGTTGCCTTATTGGGCCTCCAAGCAGCATCCAAAGGAAAGGGTTTTCCATCCTATTTAAAAAATATATATAATAAAATATTGATTTTCTTCCTAAGCAAGACCAAGTAACTATATGAAATACGATAATAAAAAATATGCAAAAACAGAAAATGAAGAATAAATACTAATTGAAACTCTTTTGAAATCTGTTTCAAATTCTGTAAGAAGAAGTAAAAATATTAAGGTAAAAAAACAAAAAGTTATTAGAAAAAAATTAAAATACTGAAGAAAGATTAGTCAAATAAGAAATCGAAGTAAAGCAACTTGGACAAAAAAAGAATAGAACCTTTAGTCTAAGAAATAAAAATGGAAGTAGAAGACGATAGACAAATAGAAACAACATATCATTAGGATTCTCAAGAGATGTTACCTGTGCTAATCAAGATTCCATAATTACCAGAGATGCAAGATATACAAGGAACAGATGAAGATAAACAGCGAAGAAGTATGAAGAGAATTAACGAGAATTTATGTAACGATGGACGGAAGAATTTGTAGAAAGAGAATTTTCCAATCGAGTTCCAGAACTCCGAAAAAAACTGGGTGGCCTGAACTTTTATTTTAAGCCTTCAGGAGCTATCACTGGTTGTCAGAGGAAATGAGGTTGAGATTCTTCAAAGCCACATACATTAAATTAGTATTTTATTATTATTATTAATAAACTAAAATAAAAAAATTGTTCACATATTCAAATAATAAATCCAAAAAATGATTAATTATTTTAAAAATATATACCTGAAAATCTTTATTAGTAAACAAAGAAAAACTGTAAAACAATATAAATCAGAAAAAAAATTAAAAAATCTTAAGAATTTTCTTGATAACTATTAAAGTTAATTTTTAGAGTAGCAATGAAACAAAATTAAAAAATTGCAATAGCAAAAATAAATAAGAATATATTATATCAAAAACAAAAGAGCTAAATAGCAAAAATTATTATTTAAATAGACATTTTAGTTATATAGAATTAAAGTATTTTCGAGTATTTAATTACTAAAAATTTTAAATAAAATTTATGAAAAATCTAATTTAAAATATTTGTGATTATATAAAAATATACAAAAGAGTAGTGCAAAGGAAGCATGTTAATCCATAACCAAGAGATAAGTAGATCGAAGTTTCTCCTCACTACTTTTAGATTCAAATTTTAATAGAAAAAAACCGTTAAAAAATGTTAATTTTTAAGTAAGAACAAATCATTTTAGGTTAAAATTAATAACTATAATCTTATCAAAATAAAATCATTAAATATTTATAACTTTATTTTAATAATTAAAAAGATGGTGGAACTGAGATTGACCTTCTGAATCATACTTTCTGGTTTTATGGCTAGGAACAAGTTCCTTTCCTGTCGCTGAGAAAGTCCCTGGTCAAAGTCACCTTTGCAAGGGAACACCTTCCTCTTGATTATCCACTCCTGGTAGGGGCTGAAGCCTGGTTGCCCATAGCGATGGAGCTCCCTGGCAGCTGCTTTTCGAAAGCAACAGGATATCCCGTTATCCCCATGAAGGGAGTGTTGGGGTCGTTAAACTGCAAGAAGTTGCAGTCCAAAAACACTTTTAGTTTAAAATTAATTATAACTTGATTTTAGAATATTTACAATTTTTTTTGTTTCTTAATTTTACTAATTTTAAGAATTATATTTAGGTTAGTTTATAATTATTTAATTATAAATTTTTTAATTAATAATATAAACTAAATTTAAAATAAATTTGATCTAAGGCTTTTTTTAATTCAACTCTTTTATAAGCAAAGGTGTCTTTTTATTTTTTAATTTTAATTTTTAGTTTAATTTAATTTATCCTTTAGAAGTGTATTAACCTGTCTAAGATTTTATATATTTTAATTTAGTGTCTTTTTTTAATTAAAAGTTAACTATCTTGAATTATCTAACTGCCTTCCAAAAATCTGATAGAAAATAGTTTTTAAAAGAAAAACTAAAAGTCTTCCTTTGGATGGAAGAGATTAAATCTTCCCCAAATTCTTCTCATTTTTAGAAAAGAAATGATAGTTTAAAAAAAATTTATCTATAACTATGAAAACTTTGAGATATTAAAGTTATTAATAAATAATTATAATAAGAGGTAAATGTGTAAATATTTCTAAGATATTATAATAATCTTTTATTTTTAATTTTTCAGATTCCAGATTCCAGAAATTGATATTTTTTTAAAATAAACCTAATTTATTCCATGATTTTTCTTTATTATTTCAGCACTAAAAATAAAAAAATTATATTAATTTGAAATTTGAAAATAATAATAATTTATGAAAATTTATCCTTTTTTCATATTTTTATCAATAGGACACTAAGTGCAATTAAAAAAGTTATTTATTTTTAAAATTTTATTGTTTCTTATGAAAAGCTATGAAGAGTGAGAAAAATTTTAGCAGAATTATAATTTTTATCTTGCATTATACTATTCTTAACCTTTATATTTATAGTTAAACTTTGATTATTTTAAAATTTATTTATTTTCGTATTCTAATGTATTTTTTCAATTTCAGCTGACATTGAGATATTTTTTATCTTAGTTGTAAAAATTAGATGCATATAAATTCTTTTTTCATAATTTAAAAAAAAAATATAATGGCTTATTGATTTTAAAGTTGCTTGAATAAGAAGCTGGAGATAATTATATAAGATATTAATTAAGATTAATTTAAAAATTATTTAAAATTAAAAAAAATTATCGCAAATTGAAAAATTTAAATTATATGTGTTTAAAAATAGGAAAAACTTTAGAATTATTTGATAGTTTTAAGTTATAGTTAAATTAATTCTTATAATTATATTTTTAATTTATTTCTTTAATTTTTTTCGTGTCTATTTAATATCTTCTTTCCAATATTCTTCTATTTTTATCCATTTTTATTTGTAAAAGAAAAAATACCCGTCTTTTTTACGTTTTTCTATTTTCCTTCAAATCTTCTTCCGTCTTTATAATTATAATCTCCTTATCCATGAATTTATTCGTTAAGTCAATCACTTTCTTATATATCTCCATTTTACCAATAAAAAGTTCCTTTACCTTACTTTTTACCTTCTATTCATTGTCCTTCGTATCTTCTCCCATCTTTAAATTTATAAACTCCATAGCCATGCTTTAAATAATTTTTGCATTATCCTTCATATTCTTCTCCATTTCAATAAGTTTCTTTACTTTATTTATTACTAATCTTCTATTTATTATTCTTCAGAATTATTTTACTCATTATAATTAGGAGCTTCATATCCTTAATTTCTTCCTTATTTAGGAGATTCTTCATTATTCACTATTTATTCTATAATTTATTGCAATCTAGCATTTAGTTTTAATTGATAAACTTCTTAATTTTTTAATTTCAGATATAGCTTTATTTAATATCTATTTCAAGTGTTCTTCGTCTACTACTTAACAATATTTTACATTTTTTGATTTTGCACCATATTTTCATTATTTGCTATTAATCTTAACATTTTTATTTTTTCTAAAGATTTGATAGCTTAAGTTATCTCACTATAAATAAACTAACTATTCTTCAATAAACTTTACTTTATAGTTTTGTAAACTAAGTTTCAAATATTAGACTGTTAATGCATTAATCCTTTCTAGATTAGTGTAACTATTTTTTTAATTCTACTAAGCTTTAAATTTCTTCTAGTATTTCATTTCTATTTAATTCCTTATTTTTTACTAATGCTAGAAGATCTCAATTCTTAAGTAAATTATATGGATTACGATTTATGAAATATCATTGCATGCTTAGCTATTATTTTACTTTTAGCTTTTAAATTCACTGAACACACAAAGTTAGCACTTTGAGTGATTGCAAGGGTAAAACTAGTGAAGTATTTAGTAAAGAATCTAAATAATTTTAGCAAGAAGCGCATTTTTACTCTTCTGACATTTATTATAATTTTACCTGCCAAAAATACTTAAATACAAACATTAAGCCTATAGTTAAATAATAAACAACTGGTTTACTTTAAATTAGTTTAATTTGTGTATATCTCTACCTTTTATTTAGGAGAATTTATCTAATCAACTTTTCAGATTAAGAACGCAAATCACTCAAAACTAGCTTATTATGGAAATAATACTAAATGTATATTCAATATATGATTAGTTTGAAAAGAAATAATAATGAGACTTTGGAATTATTTTATTTATGATGCTGCTTTAATTCGCTAGTATTCAGATATTTAGGAAATATGCGGCTAAGGAAAAAAAGTCTTTTATCAATAATTTTTAAGAAGCATTTTTATAATCAATTACTAATACTTCCAAAGATTTTCTTATTATTTTGTTGTTATAATAGGATAAAATTGCACCTAAGGAATAACAAACTTCTCCAACTAAAAACTAATAATTCTTGAAATGGATCTTGTCAACAATTATTTATCTTCTTAGATGAAAAGTCAAATTTAACAAAGGCTTTAAGTTAATGTTATCAAGGAACTTATGATTTGAATAACAATATGGAATTTTAAAATCTTAAAATTAAATCTTAGATAGGTGCTTACTTTAAGGCCGTCCTTGTAGCAAATTTTAGGAAGAATTTCATGGAAGGAATAAAATTGTAAGGAAAATTTAAAATTCTAGAAACGGTAAGCTTTAAAAACTTTAATAAAACATTGATCCAATGGAAATAGAGCTATAATCTCTAAAATGAGTAATTCCCTACGAAGAATAACGATACTGCAAGAAACCAGAATATAAATTACGTAGTTGCTAGCAATTTAAATAAAATACAAGAGACTAATAGAAAAATAATAATAGGATATATTTAAAATACACTGCAAAAAAAGAAAGTTTCTTTATAGGAACGAAATTTCAAGCCAAAAAAGAATCTAATTATATTTAAAAAGCAGCCAATTATATAAAAATGATTGGATTTGACTAATCGAAAAAAATTAGAAGAATAATCTAAAAATCATTAAAACTATTATAGAGAAGAACTAATCAAGGTTGCGTAAATACTTCTATTTAACATTAAAAACTTATTTCAAGATTATCTTAATAAAGGTGAAATCACGCTGATTCATTTATTATTATAATTATAAATTGCCTTTCATAAGGCCATGGTTGGAGTGCTACTCTAAGAGACCTTTACATTTGGCATCTTTCAATTAAACACTACTCGATGCTTTCAGTTCTGTTCTTATTGATTTCTGCCAAAATAAGGTTTTTTATTTTTAATAAATTAAGATGCTTAATTTTTTTTACTTTATGCTAAATACTCTACCTTTTAATTTTTTAAAATAATAATTTATTAAGAGCAAAAAAATAATAAGGATTTTAGATAATTATAATTTAAAAAGTTTATTTTTCTTTATTTTTATTTACATTTTTTTAATATAATTCAATATTTGCTATGAAGCTGGAATATGGCAAGAAAATTAGTTGACTAAAAAATTTTTTTTTTGGATTTTATTAAAAAAATTATTGAGTTAGAAGATAAAATAAATTGCTTTATTAATTACATTTATATTTATATTTTTTTCTTCATGTACCTAATCTTAAGAAGTACAATTTTCAAATTTTTTTCAAAGACTTATTTCTTGCTATTAAAAGAATATAAAATAATTAGAAATTTTTATTCAAAAACTTTGATTAAAGTCCGCGTAGCACCTCAATGATGTGCAGCAGTATATAATAATAATAATTGGTTATAGGGATTCCACCTTTCAATCAGTTTCATCACAGTAAAGTTTATTAGTTTGTGAAATATTCCATTTCCAGCTTTCTTCAGGATTATCTTCTTTTGATACTTATCTGACAGTACAGCGTTAACCCCTTTTTTAATAAAGCTATCTTGCGTCATTCGAGTTTGGTTCCAATTATTTTATGGCTTCTTCTTTGCTGAGCAAAAGCAATGTCCATCAAGATTTCACTCCCTTTATACATTTTTTTTCCTGTAGAAAATCTTTCTGGAATCAATATAGATTACAATAATTTTATATTTTCTTGCCATTGCTTTCGTTTGCAATATTAGCAGGATCTTAGTGTATATCCAAATCTCCTATAATATTAACATTTTTTTCTCTTATATAATTTTTTTTCTGGTATCTTTAGGTTCTACATTTATTGGATCATAATTTACATATTTTAAAGGAATATGCTTTCGGTCATTTTTGCGAATTGGTTGTACTTTGTTTTTAATTGTTCGATTTTGATCTTGCTGAGTATATATTTTCAGTTTTATTCTTATTTGCTAGACATAAGAATTCGATTTTTCTTTAAGTTCTTATACATTTCTTAAAAAGGACAAATTCTCCTATTGCATGATTTTTAGTTCTTAAGGTATATTTTTCTAATTGTAATTTGATTGGCTGGATCCTTTTAAGAAGAGACTTTTGCAAGAAATGTTTAATTTTAATTTTTATATAATTTAAATATATTTAGACATCTAGAACTTGTTTTACGCTTAGAATTAAAGATTATAACCAAATTTAAGTATTTATTGATATAAAATACTAAATAGTTAAATTTATAATTCTTAGTTCATTTTTACTTTTAAATATTCTAACTAAATAAAATTTAGTTTGTTAGAGATTATCTTCAATTTATTATAAATCTCTATACCTCTTTGACTACTTTCAATCACTCTACTTATTAATGAAATTCAAAAATTTAATTCAAATACTGCTATAAAATATTTAGCTATTTTTACTTTTATAATATCTTATATCATATTAAAATGAAGAACTTATATGAGAATAAAATTTCTTTAATCATATAAATAGATTCGTTCTTTCAAATTTTAAAATAGCCATAGAATTATAATCTCTTAAAGACATCGTTTTAGTTTGTTATTGATAAAGCTAAATATTTAATGAATATCTGTTTATTTTTATTTATCTTAGTTATTTTTTTAAGTACTAGCAAATATAAGAAAATTAAAAATCCTTTATAAAATAGATTTATCATTTAAGGTTAGGTAAATTTTCGATTCCTTTTGAAAGATTTGGTAATTCTTAATATTTTATAATTGTTCTTTTTCTTTTAATTAGTAAATCAGTTTCCTATATCTATAGATGAATAAAAATAGGTAATTAAATAATTTTAAATCCTTGCTAGAAGCTATTTTAAATCTATTTAATTTCTAACTATAAGGAAACGGACAATTTATCCAAATAATTATCTTTCTAGTCCTTAATTAAATGTTGATTTTTATTATTTAGAAAGTTGTTAAGTTACTAATTAAGCAGTATTCATAATTTTTTCTTCAACGATTGTTTAGTTAATACTAGTAGGTAATTTATAAATCTTTGAAGATTGTATATCACACAAATTATTAGCTATAAACGTAAATTATATATCTGTATTTAAAAAGTTAATTATAGAGAAATAACTAGAAATAAACAGCTTTTCATTTACTTTTGGATTTTTATCATAATCTAAGTTAAGAAGAGAAAGACAATAAGTAGTTCTAGACATTGAATGCTATATAAAAGTGAAGATTTAAAAATTATATAAAATAATAAATAAAAAACTAAAATCAATATTCATTAAAATAAAGCTACATTCTAAACTTTATCATCAATACTTATTTATTCCTTTATACACTCACTTTTTAACATTAAATAATTGAGATATTTAACAGTGGAATCTGGATTTATCTACTGGATACATTTTTTTAAAGTTATTGTTAATAAATTAGAACAATTAGAAAAATATAAACGGAGCTTATAGAATAGTTATAATGATAAAGCTAAAAACTCTTTATGCTAAATTTAGTTTAATTTTTGAAAGCAGGAAATAAAGGTTAAAACTTATTAATTGATTTATAAAATTCAGATGAAAATAGCTTTATATATAGTTACCTTCATTAAGGAGTAAAATAAGAGTTAATCAAAATTGAATGATAAAACTTATTTTATTGTTATCATTTCTTAAGACAAAGGTATAAATTAAAAATTAATAGAAGATATCAAAGGATATAAATATTGCTTAACTATGATGTATGCAACATATCATTATTATATAAAATTTAATTTATATTTCAAGAGATCATTATTATAGTTACTCAAACTGAAAAGCCAAATTTTATTTTACCTCACTAAGTTCATAAGATAAAGTTATTTATCCTATTTAAAAAAATTATTATTTTAATCAACTTTAAAGAAAAATAATTCCTAGAAAGAAAATAAATTTTATTTATTAGTCTTTATTTCCCTTCAAGTAAAATCTACCTATCTTCTATTTCCCTTTGATATATTTATTCTGGTAGCAATCATTTTAAATATTATATTATATTAATATTTTATTTTAAATATATTACATTCTACGCTTAGGCTTTATACAGCTCAATTTGAAAATTAATTAATTAAAGTTGAAATTTTAGAATCATTAGAATGATTTACTTGTATACTATTAGGCATTTTTTATCCTCACTATATAATTCTAGTTATTTTAGAATTGTTTCACAAATTTTCCAAGTCAGATTTCTTTTCTATCTATTTAGATTGGTTATTTGCTATATTTAGCAAATATTCTTTCTTTATTAAATATACATTTAAAACTAAGAAAAAGAGTACTAAAATCAGGGATATTACAGTTATCCAATTTCTTTTCTCTATATTTGGAATTAAAAAAACTTCAAGATTAGCTATAACCATTTTAAAATTTTTAGTCTCTAAGAGTTTTTTTTAACTTAGAGAGTTAACTTACTAATGTATAAATCAATACATATTCAATCTAAGTTGTTTATTTCCCTATATAGCATTAAATATTTGAATAATAGCCTATTTATTTTCAATCCACATATTATAATAACTTACTTTTAAGCAATTTATTTCAGATTAATAAAACTATAAAGCAATCCTTTTTCTTATGATTTTCTAAGCCTTTTTGTATAATATAGTATAAACGAAAAAGATAATAAAGCAGTATGAAATGTAATGGCTATTATTAAAGCTTAAATATATAAGATGCTAATAAGCTAATAGAATAGTTACTAAGAGTATTATCTAAATCTTGGTAAAAATCCTAGATTTTTATTTTTAGTTATTATGTTAGTGTTAAAATATTTAGTAATTAGCTAGTTAATATTCTCAATAGTTAGGATACATTCCACTTTTTTCTATACATATCATTATATTAAAGCTATACTTGAGACTAGGTTATTTTTAAACAATTTTTTAATTTTAAATCTTAAAACTTTATGATTAATCATGAGGCAAACTCAATAGATTTAGCTATAGCTGAGTATTAACAGATATACTAAAAAAGATTGGGTATCACAGTCTGAAATTTAGATCAATCTATTTAAAGAGTAAGGAATAGATCTTATATAAATTAAACAAATAGCAAGAACAAAATAAATCTATTAAGCTATGAAATATAGTGCTTATAACCATAAGATTAAATCTTTAGAATAATTGTTCATTAGTTTAATTATATTATAAGTATAATATAAAACTGCTTTTTTATATTAATATAAATTCCAGTTAATAATAGCTTATTAATCTCTTGAGACTAGATACATTTTTTCAAATTTTTTTTGAGAAATAAAATTAAGAACAAGAAAAGAAAGCATTAAAAGAGGAAAAAGATGAACTTTAATATAAGGAAATTAGTTTTTATTTAAACTAAGAACATTTTAATAACTAGTTTAAAGTATAAATCAAGGAAACTAGATGGTTATTTAGTAAGTTAGAATTTATTTTAAATTAATAGCTATTTAATTCCTTTTGTATTTTCTACAATCCCAATTTTTAAAGCATTTAATTTTAAAGATTTTATTTGCTTCTGTATGTTTTATAATATTAATTTGCTTATAGATATATAAAATAAAAGTTAAGCAATAGAGATGTTTATAATTTTAGCCTATTAGAAAAAACTTATAAGGGCAAATGAATTCATCTACTGTGAGTTTTATTGCATTTATAGAATACTTCTTTAAGATATTTACCCTTAAATAAATTATTTGGTCTCAATAATTCCACTGAAAAAGTAGCCTATTTATATCTGGATATATCTACAATTTTTATACAGTTTAGTTTAAAGTTGAAATTTAGATATTTAAGAGATATAAGTAAATTAAAAGATTTTAAACAATTATAATATTTTTCGTTGAAAGTCTAATATTTTTTTCCGCAAAAAATAACGCAAATTATACAAGGCTCAGATAGTTTCCATCACTACTAGATATATACTATATTTTTATTCTAGTTATAACCATTTTCAATCTAGAATTAATTTAGATATTTTAGTATTAAAGCAATAAACATTAAAATAGAAAAAAGGCATTAAAGAATAATAACTTTATACTAAATAAAAGATAGGATAGCTTATTTTACAGTATCCCTTTCAAAGTATTTTGCTTTTTTTATTTAGAGTTAAATTTAGAAGGAGGTATTATGGTAATTACGCTTCTTGCTTCTAACTTTATTTATTTTGAAAAAAGTAATTACTTTAAACTGCTATTAATACATGCTTATATGAGAACATCAACATCTGAGGCTAATTAATAAAATAATCCTTATCTAACTTCCTTTTGAAGTTCTATTTTTGTCAAACTTAAAAAGCTTATCCAAGCTATTTCAAAATTTAGTTTTTTAGTTCTAAGATTAAGATTTTTTGATTTTGTTTAATAGATTGAATAAATAGAATTGCACTCATAGTGTTTAATATCTGAATATTATTTAAATTTTATTTGCAAGGAATAACTATATTTAAAAATATGGACACCAAGACTTATAAAATCCTTCTTATTCTTAATCTAATTTTACTAAGTTAATGTAGTGATTTAATTAAGATATGCTTTATTACTACGTAAATAACTCCTATAAACCTACTTAGTTATATAGAAAGTTAATTTGGAGAATATACGTGGAGTCATGATTTTCATATAAGCAACTAATCTCTGACTGACTTAGATTCAGTTGAAAATTTCAAGATAAAAATTAGAGAGTTAAATGTAAATATAGTGGTTGATATTACCTTCAATAAAGCAATTTCTTTCTTCATAAAATAAACCTTAAAGTAATAAGATTTGCTAATTTTAGTCCTCTACAGATTGAGAGCTTCAAATGAGAATAAACAATTTCCTAATTCTTTTTATATAGTACCATCATAGTAATCAGAAAGCGAAGCTTTAAAATCCTTCCTAAAGCATTGAGATTTCTGGAATGTGGCAACTATTTACTAGTAAGATAGAGAATTTTATTTACCAGCAGAAGAACTGTTTAAAGTGACTTAGATTAAAGCTTCCATTAATATACCATACTCATATAGCTTCAAATAAGATAAATGTGATGACTAAAGTAAATAAAAAGTAGATTTTGAAGTCTTCAGATTATTAAAAATTTTAGGAGTTCCAATTAGTATATTAAACTGCTAGAATTGCTGAACTTAGTTTATCCTCGAGCAAGCTGTGAAACTCAACTTCTATGATGGTTACGCTTGAATGCTAGGTTTGGAATCCTCTTCATTTCTCTATCAATTTAATATATCAGACCCATAAAAAAATCTTAAGCTGATAGAAAATGGAATTTTAGCTTTAACACCAAAGGGATGAATTCCATAGAGCTTTGAGCATTTTTACTGAATATATTTATTGGAAGTAATTAATCTTATTGATTAAAAGCTAGAAAACAAAATGAGCATCATAAAGGAATTTAGAAAAATTGCAGGAAATATCTTCAATAACAATCATTTAAGCCCTTAATTTTAAATGGTAAATGCCTAAAATTCTAATTTTTATCTTAGTAGCTAATTTTAACTAATGTAGCTACTAAGAAGTCAAGAAAATAATATGGCCTTCTCAAAAATTAAATCCTCCTTTAAATTAAATTCAAATTTAAATTAGTTATGCAACTGGTTTAGGTGAGGGGCTATCTGGGAAGCTGCTACAAGTTCTATAATTAAATACTAAAAATAGCTTCCTTGTGCTATAAAATATGTAAATGAGAAGACAAACGTATTAGCAGGATATAACTATTCAGGTAATTCACTAAGCTATGGAAGTCTTTTGGTTAATGCTATTTAAATAGCAACTGAATTCTTAATGAATAAGTAAAAAATAAGAATTGTTCATATTCCTCCAATAGCTTTCCTGCAGATCTACTATTCTTTCTTAATTGTCAACTAAATGCTTGGCTTCAACCTTCCTTTCATCTATTCAACTCCAATATTAGAGTTAGAATCTACCTAAACAGTTCCACTTTACTTAGCAAATGTTGAAATCCTAAAACTTAAATTTTTATTTAGTTGATAAAAAGAAAAAAATGGAAAGAAATAGGACTTTACTATGATGCTAACGAGTCTACAAACAAGTTATAATATGAAATGTTAAAGAATGGTGTGAAAAGAATGGAATAAAGCTACTAAACAATGTTACTGTTTTTCCATTAATAAATACTACTGTTGAAAGTAGAAAAGCTTTAGGAAAGAAAGTAGCAAGAGATTTTATGGACAATGAAATTAAAGTAGTTGTTGTCATAGGAGAAGCTACCTCACTTCCAATAGTTGGATAAGAACTTATATATCTCAATTTCTAACCTGGAGACGTAAATTTCGTGCATACTATACCTACAAGCTTCCTCTTTGTAAAAACTCCTAATGTTGAGAATGTTGATGATGTTAAGTTTACTTTGCATGGTTCATAGTTTATTACCTTGCCAGCATGAATTGATGAGACTGGATAAGATATCCTTGAATTCTAAAAAGAATGTGACCCCGAAACAGTTTCAGAATGCTATGTTTGAGAAGAGCCTCTTATAATAGCTTATGATGTCAAAGAAGTTATTAAGTAAGCAGAAGATTACAGAAACTCTTTTACTTTGATGAAAACGATCAGAAGATTGAAAATTACAAGCTGTTCTGGTACAGTTAAATATTAGAAAGCAATAAATTACAGAGACTTAAGCAACTTCATTATTTCATCTATTTATAGCAGAAATTAATCCAATCCATAAATGAATCCAAGAGAAGAATTTCGCTTAACATGCTCGATCATTTGGAATATTAGAAGAGGGACTATTATGAAATGATAATATCACTTTAACACCTGCTGACTAATTTGAATAATATAAGAATTGTCCCTTTACTGAAAGACATCTATTTGCTTATCATAAAGGCGAAAGATAACTCATAGCCCTCATGATTTCTTTTATATCTTTCATGCTTATTTTTGCAGTTCTAGGTATATGAATTTGAAGAAAAAGGAAATACGAGTTAATAACGAATGAAAGAGAAGCTTCGATGCAAGACGAACTTTTCTTGTTTTTTATAGTATTCCAATTAATGCAATTAACAGCATTAGGTCCTGATGTAAAGCATATACTGGGTTAATCAGCATAACTTATAAAAGATTATTTTATTCTAGATTTGGTAGGAATTGCTAATTCTAGTACTTTCTAAACTATATTCATAATTAATTTTTGCGCCTGCATTGTGTGATTAATTATGCTAGTTTCATTTTTAGCAAAACTAGACGTAGTAACTTCGGTATCATTCTTTCAGGTTCTGGGGAATTTTTCTTTTTTAGCTCTCCCTCTGATGGGAAAAATTCTCCTTGCTCCACTTTCAGTTATTCTAATGGATCTTTAAATGTCTTAAAGGTTAAGATTTAAATATAGATAACTTTATTGATAAACACGAAAGCTTTTTGGAAATAGATTTTGAGTTAGAATGCTGAGTGAGCAAGCACTATTTATGAGTTTTCCTATCACTAATAAGCTAAGTAATATTCATTCCTTGGGTTGTATTATCAATGCCTCATTGATAAGATACATTTGACTAAACTCTAAACTTGAAGCAAAATCCAATTTATATAGTTATTAATTCTTATATTCTAGTGCTTTTAAGTTACTTAAGTAGCTGCTAAAAGCACTGGAATTCGAGCTTATATGGCTATTTTTATATAGTCATTATGGTGCTTTTTACATCCTTCCATTTTAAGTATAAACCATGGAGCTTTGCCTTTTTAAATTGGTATCTGGAATAGGGCTTTGTTTAATAGCATGAACAATGATATTAATTTAGCTTCTAAATGAAGTGAAAGATGCTTAAGCTAATATATCTTTTAGGACTTTACTAATAATAGGATAATTTATGATACTATTAGTAGAAATAGTAATAAGAAAGAAGAAATACTAAGTTATGCTTAAATGAGATACTCCTGATAAAGCTATGCTACTAGATTTGCCTATAAATGCGGAGCTTAGATTAGCATGCTCTAAGACCATCTGGAAAAATAAAAGTAAAGAATTCTATCTAAAGGCTAAGTGGTGGATTTTGCTAAAATAGAGCTTGGAAACTCTTCTATGATTCTTTCAGACTAAATATTAAGTGATAATCTCCTTTCGGAATCTAATCTCAATCAAATCTAACTTGCTTCTTAAGATTAATTTAAAGAATCCAAGTAAGAGGACGAAAATTCTAAGAGCCTTGCTTAGTAAGCTTTTTTATTTAGAATATTCAAAAAAGAATGACTAGATAAGACAAACTCCTTTGACATTACCACAATTCAAAATAATAAGAGCAAAGATTTAATGCATACTGAGGAGGAAAAGAAAGAGATCGAAAAATCAAAATCTTGTGGAAATATCGAAGCATAAAATCAAAAGAATGAAGAATAGGAGTAAGAAAAGTAAGAAAAGTAAGAAAATAAAAGAAATGAAGATGACTGAAAATTCTATTTTAACTAGAAACTTTAGATTTAATATAATTTTAACTACACAAAGGCTAAATTAGAAAAATTATCAAGCAATCTCTTGCTTTAAATGATAAATACTAAGATAAAACTACCATCTCTAATCTTAATAACTAATTCATTATTATAGATAAAACACCAAAAAGTCTTTTTTAAGATCATAGCTTTATTTCTTTTAGCTCAAAATTAAATTTAATTTTAATTACTCCTATTAAAAGCAAATTTTAAGCGAGGGTTTATAAGTAAAGGCTATTAAATGCTAATTATTATAACCAATTTTATAAATAAAAGGGAGAGTAAATATTATCTAAATTAGCTTTATAAAAATGCCTTAGCTAATTATATCAATATAATCCTTTCTTATTTCTAAGATTTTTTGATATATTTAGGATTTAAAAGGAATTTTAAAATTTTGATTACATTAAGTTATTGCGACAACTAAGGTAAAAAAGGAAGGTATACTATAAGATCAAATACTTGATTTGTTTCTATTAATTACTCTTTTATTAAGTTAGTTAATGACAGAGTGACAATGATATATAAAAGCTATAGTAAGCCTAATTAGCAGTTTTAATGCCATACATATTCTATATGTCCATAGAAAATCTAATCAAATACTTTTTTATCTCTAACGAATTTAAAGAGAAGGAACGTTAAATAATAGTAGAAATATATAACTAAATTAGTGCCTTACACTTAAACTAAATAGGCTATTTAGTTTATTTCTAAAAGTATCTTATTCAAACATTTATATCCTAGATAGTTTTACTAGTAAGCTATTATTATTAAATTAAATTAGGTAGAATCATACTTTTTTCCTAAATTGGTATAAGATATTTCTAAGTTATAGCTCTATTATATTCTATCCCCTTACTTCCTCTTATATCTTCTCTAATTTTTACTAATTTTAATACTATTTTTTAATGAAAAGTGATTTATATCCTTAAGAACTAATTTAATAAAGGTGAAAGGCTTCGATAAACAGAACCATACATAATAGAGCATATATAATATAAATATTAATAAGTTTAAAAATAAAATAAGGTTATATAAGCTAATAAAATAACTACTTTTATTAGCTACCTCATAGCTAATTAAGCACTATTTACTTTATTATATTATATTATCCTTATTATTTTAACTAATAAATAGATCAAATACATCATATTCAAACTTAAGATTATTATACTTTAATAACTTATGCTATTAGGCTATGTGACATCAAAAAGAAAGGTTATTGATTTAAAAGTTATAATAGTAATAGCTAATAAATTTTATCTTATACTATATCTTATATTTATAGGATAGAAATAGAAAGTAATAAGTCAGAAATTAATGCAGATTAAAGTAAGAAACTATACTTGAGGATTTATACTTCTAAGGTTTATTTTCTTAAGCTTTATTGAAATATTTTATTAAGGAGTAAGATGAGAAGGATTAAGAAAAGTGTTAGTCAAATCATAGGAGAATTATTTTAAAATTATTAATAATTTCCTAACTTAAAATAACTTTGAAAATAGTAGTCTAAATAAATGAATCTTTTCAGGCATAAAAGACTTCGACATTGAGTAAATATCTCTATTTAAAAAGCTAGAAAACTAATATTTAAAAGTTATATAGAATATGAAGCAAATTGCTAAGAATTGTATTATAAAATCTTGCTTTAATAAATTGAGAAATATTTGTTGGTATAAGAGTATAATAATAGCAAGCTAACATTAAATAATAAACCATATAATAATAAAAAATTGCTTTGTATAACTAACTATTATAATAAGCATCTTATTTACTTGGAATTATAAATTTAATAATATTAAAATTGTTATCATTTATCAAGGAGAAAAATAACAAAGCTGAAGTTTTTCAAATAAGAAAAAGATTTATTTGCAGGTAGTAATAAATGATATTTTTTAAAGAATAAGGCTAATATTGGGGATTTAAAACACTGTGCTATATTTTATTCTAAAATGGATTATTTTCATTTTAGAATGAATTAAGTTATACAATTCTATTTGATGTTGCTCATAACTCTTTATTTAAATAACTAATATGATAGAAGAAAATATAAGATATATTCAAAAGTAGCTGAGATAGTTAAAACTTAATTTAATCAAATATAAAATTTCAGTAGATAAAAAACTAAATAAGTGCTATTATATAACTAAGCTTAGTTCTAGAAGTTGAAAAGTACAATATCTGATTCCGAATAACTTAATTTAGCCTTTATACAAAATAATTCCACTAAACTTTTTAGCAAATTTAATTAAAATTATTGCACTAACTTTATAAGCAAAACTAAATAATTTAACAAAGATATTAAAATATTAACTTAATCAAGAAAGGGATCTAATGTTAAAGATAAAAAATAAAGGAGCTAGAAAAAATTAAAACTAACTGTTATAGCAATAGTAAGAGATTAAATCATATGCTATTTGTAATAATATTAGGAGGTTAAAAAGAGCTTAACCTTTTTATTAAAATTAAATACAAAAATTTAAAATAAAGGAAAGCATTTTAAAATAAAATAACTTAATTTATGCTTAAAGGGGTATAAATTATAACATTAAACCAAGAAAAATTCAAAAAGCTTTAATTTAAGACTTGAATATCCTATTTCATTTAAAAGGAATTTGATTATCAAATTATATAACAATAATTTTATACAATTTAAGATTTAATAAAATAATAGGGATAACTTTTTTTTAATTTGTATCTTAGAAGTTAAATAATTATATAGATGTAAAGAATATAGATTAAGTATGTATTTGAAATTTTTTAGATATAAAATTAAAATTATATTTTTAAGTTTTCTTAATTTAAGAGCTTTATTATGTTTCTAAAGTCAATAATTAAAAAAGATAAACATTTATTCTCCCTAAATTATAAAAGAGAAACAAAATTAAATGTTCTTTCGATAAAAAATGAAATTTTATATTTTTTTACTAAAAAATTATAAAATAGCAAAATGAAATATTTATAGCAAGTAATCTTTATAACTAAACAAATATTAAATTTTCTTAAATTATTAAAGATAAAAATTATTAAAAATAATAGATAAAATAAAATATTTTATAGCTATAAGTTTATGAATTTATTTGATGAGACTTAGAATTACTAAATAATCTAAGAATTTATCTTGGATAAGAAACATAAAGTTGTCTATATGATAAAGAAAAAATTAAATAAATATTTTGAAAAATTATAAGAAAAAGCTTAAATCTAAGTAACTAAAGTTTCTAGTTAAAATTCTATATAAATGTATATTGCTATAAAACTTATAAAGATCCTGTGATTATCTAATTTATTCTATTGATAATAATTTATTTAGAGTTATATAAGAGATATACATAATTTAGATAAATGCATTTATTTTTATTTATTTCTAAGTAATTATTTGTAAGTTTATCTTATCTGATTTATTTAAATATAGCTAATGATAAGTTTAATAGTCTAGTTATAAATTTATACTTTTATTACTTTAAAAAATTAAAATTATTAAAATGCCGAAACCCGGGATTGAACCGGGGACCTTTAGATCTTCAGTCTAACGCTCTCCCAACTGAGCTATTTCGGCCATACTTAAATAGTCATACAAACTATTAAAAGCATAATTATCATTTAATGCTAATAATTTTCTTATATCAAGCAATCAAATTAAAATCCAGTTATAAAAGCGTAAAATAACTTAAAGATATAATTAAGTTAAAATCCATCTACTAGTAGTAAAGATAATTAACTATTACTATAAAGTAGCTTTGTATATATAAAGATCTTAATATACTTAATATTAAAAGCATATATATTAAAATAGCTATTCTCTATAAACTTAATAGCATATACGAAGAAATAATAAAACTAATTACTTTTTATTAAACTAAAAGTTTGAGAAATATATAAAGGAAATCTTTCTATTTTATAGAATCTATTAAATGGAATCTCAAAAATAAACAGTATAATTAAGATTATATTCTTAAGAAAGATGTTAAGAAGCAAAATTAGTTATGAAGAGAGAAATTTTGGCGTAATTCGGAATAGATGTCACCAAATATGAAATCATTCCTAACTTAATTCGATTGAGATATATAAATAAATAGAAACTATTTTATGATTTTCAAATCTTAAGAAGACTTATTCTCTATAGAATAAATAATTTTATTAACAAGAAATTAACATTGAAAGAACTT
This sequence comes from Loxodes magnus, assembly GCA_946699065.1. Taxonomy (NCBI): domain Eukaryota; phylum Ciliophora; class Karyorelictea; order Loxodida; family Loxodidae; genus Loxodes; species Loxodes magnus. The sequence continues at coordinate 67,288 of CAMPDV010001978.1, read as the reverse complement.
ATAAAAGCAATACTTTCATAGAAAAGTATAAAAACGAGATACTGTTTATATCTGGAGGATTTTAGAGCTGTAGATTTACTATATATTCATCAAATAAAACAGAAAATTATTAAATGTAATTTGAAAGAAGTACTCATAAAACTCATAAAACCAATTTTAATAAAAGGAATCTAATTTATATCATTTCAGGGTCTAATTCTATTGATAACGATTAATGATTTCATGTGGCAGAATATGAAGCATTCAATATAAGCAAAAATAATTTTAACAGTATTTAAGCTATCTAAATTCCAGTTAATTTTTTTGGATGTGACTAACATAATAAATAGATATATGTATTTGGTGGATTTAATTAGTAATAAAATTATTGTAAGGATATTTAAGTATACGATATAATTAGCAATGAATGGAAAATAAGTAATTTACATCTATTTAAAGGTGGATTATTCTCAGCAATATTTATTCCTCAAATAAAGGCTTTTCTAATATATGCAAACTAAAAATAATTAGATACCTTACTATTTGATTTTTAATCTATTCAAATTAAAGGCTAGCCATATCCAATGAATTTGAGTGCTTAATGTGATAATAGAAAACCAGTTCTAAGCAAAAATTAGGATTTTTAATTCAATCTTGATAATATGCTATATAATTATGATCTGATTACTAAAAAGTGGAATCTGATCCAGTGGGATTGGTAAACTTTGTAATGATTTGAAGTTTTATATATCTTAATATTTAGTTTTTAATTTAAAATAAATGTATATAATCTATTAGAAGATTAAGTATAAATTATGTTTGAACTAAGTTTATAGCTGTTTTTGAATTAAATGAATTAAAAGTATTTGGTTAATTTAAATGAATTTCTTGATAGTTATTAGTATTAAACAATTTGTAATCCATTTATATTTGGTTTTAATCCTTGTTATAAATTGAGTAAATTTAGGTTTTATTTAATTTAAATGATGTCTCTTTTTAAATAAAGCTATAAAAGATATTAAATAAGCATTCTATTTTTAACTATAGAATAAAAATATTTAGATGTATATATAAAGCTTGATTAAGCTTTAATAATATCCTGACACTTATTATATGTTTTATTCTATAAACAAATCTACCATTAAAATACTTGGATACATTTTTTAATTTCTTAATAGCAGTTTTAACAAGCATAATGCTTAATATAGATAGACTCTTTTTTAGAAATAATTTACAATAGCCTTTTGATTAATCACAAATAATATAAACTTTATATAATCTTAATAGATTAAAAGTTTAGTGCTAAGATAAAAATAACAAATTAGCCTATATTAAAGTTCTTATTTATTCTGAGATAGTTTTTAGTTATTACCTTATGCAAGTAAATCCATTCTATTATATCAAAGAAATATTACACTAATTATTATTAAATATAATAGTATCATGATAATGCTGCTTTATATACTTATAAAGCACCTCACCACTATTTATAAGTTTTATTATACATAACTACATTAATATATCAATTCTGCTATTTAATCAAATGTATATAATCAAACATTATGCTTAAATCCCTATAAGCAACATATAGTTATATACCTATTTACCATCAATTTACTAATTATATAACTGTAACACCTAATTATTTTATGCCTTATTCTTAAATTACCTTATTAACAACTGTCTAATCAACAAAATACAACTTAAACATTCAATTCTTAAAGAGTTAAATACCCTTCAATTATACTTATACCTAGTCACTTTTTATGCCTTATAATGAAAATGCTCACTAAGCTACCATATTTAATAATTATAATATTATCTTTTAGAAAACATTCAATAGAGTGAAGTGACGGAGAAAATACCGCAAATTTTCTAGTGGAGGAAAGTTTAATGCAATCAGCTTCTAATTTATTTGTGATATGCATTTCAATAATATACAATTACTTGCTACTATTCAGGCACCAGTTAAACTTAGTAATTGAGATCAACAATTTTGAGATATGGAATTTTAAATTTACCAAAAAAGTGAGAATTACACTGCAATAGAATAATTAAGTAATATTAAAATCAGAATATTTAAAGAGGAAGATTTAGAAAACACTAAAATTATATTAAAATAAAAGAAAAAATCTGATTCTTCTAAGTTAAGACAAAGAAATAATTAGAATCTATTAAAATCATTTTAATCTTCAATTATAAACAATTTAAATCACATTCCACTAAAACAATTTCTCTACTAGCTTATCTAAAAACAAAGGATAAACTTTTGCTTATAAATATAATCTAAATAATTAGATATTAGATCTTAGTTTAAACTTAATGATTTATGCATTTAATTAACTGAAGATAAAATTTAGGCATATAAATAATAAAAACTAAAATCAAATTTTCAATACTAAATTTAAAATACAATTCTTCGTTTGTCATTCTGTATCAGGTATTTCTTATTCATTTGGTTCTTAGTGAATTTGTCTTACAACTGTATTTAAATGGAATATTTAATTCTTTTATTTATTGATTTAATTTTTTAACTGCCTCTAGTACTTTAACTTTATTGTTTGTTAAGCAATTTTATATAATTAAATCACTTAAGTTTCAAGCTGTCTCATTAATTTTTTCTGTCTCTCTTGTTTACTTTAGCTTTACATAAGATATATTCCATGTTATATTTCCAATTCAGCCTGTTAAATTTATTCCTTCCATCTAATTCAGATAATTTATTTATAACATATATCTTCAGTGCATCACAGTTCACTTTAACTTCTTCTCCCTTGAATGGTTCTTTTTCAACAAGATTCTTTACTACTAAATATATGTTTAAGTATTAAATTATTCAAACTATACTTGAAATACTACTCTCTTTTATTCTTTACTTCCTGCTCTTCCTTACCCAGACTTTACTATATTTTCCATTAATTTTTTAAATATCTCATTGATATTAATAATTAAATTCCTATGGTATCACTGATCCTTTAAAGCAGCATCCAATTATCAACTCTTTCAAATTTTTGGGCAAAATGCGAATTGAAATTTTTAAGTTAAATTTCAATATACTTTAGCAATTTCAACTCAAGTTTAGTTTTCCAATATTTATTCAACGTTTTCTGTAAAACTTGTGCATTTAATTTGTTTTAGTTATCCTATTTATTCTTATACTTAATTACCTTCACAATCTTACTAAACTTTTCTGTTAGTACTCTTAAATTTTCTAAATCACAATTGGCATTTCCAAAGCTAAGAATTGATATATCAACATATTTTTACTAGGCTATTTATGAAAATTATTTATAAAACTCTAGATCTTTTAAGCATTCGCTTGGCAAGCTATCAGTTGCTACAATTATTTTTTGATCTATGACTTCCCTCACTAGCCTCTATAAATAGCTAAAAAGATAGCAGAATCTAAGGCAGAAAGGGCTCCTACTTTAATTTAGTCTATCTTATCAAGAAGAACATTGAAATTTCTTTATGGAAGAGAATTAAATTTCTATGATTTTATTGATAAAGAAGAAAGTTTTATTGAAATGGACTGTAGTCTTTAATACTATTCGTTTAAGCATAAGGTCTATTTTATTTTAGCTTTGGCTAGTTAGTTAACTTTTATTCCATCTGCTATACTAGCCATGCCACATTGGCAAGATATATACCACTTTTCTTTGAACGTTAAATAAAAGCCAAATTATATCTTTTTTTATATTTTTACTCAAGTAGCATTAAGCTGCTTATATAGCTGCTTGAAGTACTGGAAAGAAGATCTCTATGGATTCCTTTATATCTCAATTATGTTCGTTTTTACAATCTTTCACTTTTTAGCCAAACATTGCAATTATCAACTTCTAAACTGGTGAATTGGAATAAGACTCAGATTAGTAACTTGGACAATTGTATTTGTTCATCTTACTAGAATAGTAGATAATTCCAAAGCTCGCCTAGCTTTTGTTATTGTTCTGGGAGTAGGAGATTTCTTAATACTAGTAATTGCTAAATTCTTAGGTAATTAGAAAAACAAAATTTGGCTTAAATGAGACACTCCTGATAAAATAATGCTCTTTAGGTTTGCTTATAGATGTGGAGCATAAGTATCGATGCTTGATAGTCATTTATAGAAATAAAAGTAAAGACTAAAACTAAAGAATACATATGTAAACTATGAAAGAGTGCCTTAAGATAACTCAACATTATACTCTAATTAAATTATGCTAAACCCAACCAATCTATCCTTAAATAACAACCAAAACCTTCATCCTTCTTAAACTGTCATTTAAAAACAACAAAATTACTAAAACTTTCAAGAATCACAGGATAAAAGGTAATTTATTCATTTAGATAAATGTAATAACAAGAAAAAGCACCTCAGTATCTAGAAACGCAGTCTTTATTTGTCGAGTATAAAACTCTCAAGCAGAAGAGTAAAGAGATCAACGAAGAAATTTGAAATTAACTCTTATAACTTAATAGGATAATTTCCTTTAAGCCTTCTTAATTTCAAGTCAAACTAGAATCATAATTTATTAAGTATTTCATCTTTTTATTTCCAGAGTATTTTAGAGCATCAACTAAAATAAATAAATAAAAGCTTATTACTATTACTTTTTCTATCTATCTCGATAACAATAAATTTAGGCTACTGAAATAAAGATATCACTGGGACGAAGATATATTATTTAAGCTATACTTAAGGGTTATGTATTAAACATCTATTTTAATTTAGAATTTATTGGAAAGTTACTAAATAGCTATATCTTTAGTATCTCTATAAAACTTTTAAATAATAAATATCATTAGTCATGCTAAGCTTTAGAACCTATCTAAAAAATAGTTATAAAGATATGAGATTTGATTTATCAATTCCTAGTTAATGTATTTTAAATATTGCTTACTTAATATTAAACTGACTCTATTATAAGTGGAATCTACTTCTCAGAAATGATGGATTAGTATTCAATTTAAATAATTGGAAATGAGTAGATATTTTTATTTCTTTGAGGAAGAGGTGGATTTACTTTGATTAAAGTGATGAAAGGAATTACATAAACTAGCTCAAATTATACTTTGATAATATCAACTAAAGAGGAAAATAAAAACTATATATTGATGTCAAGTGATTCTAAATTAACCAAGTCAAAATGCATACGAAAATTACCATTACAAAAGCTTATCTCTCTTAAATGAGTCTGAGATTCTAAAAAAAGTGTAAATTATAGGAAGTAAATTTATTGATAAATGACCACCATGCTAATTGCAAGATTTATTGATACTTCACAACAAATTTTTTAGGATATCCGTTCTTATTACTACTTATTCTTAAAGACTAATAAAATAAATTTCAATCTATTTTAGTAAAAATGATTCATCTAGAAATAAAACTATTTAATTAATTAGACTGAATTTGCTTACACTGCTATATAGCAAAAAAGAATTAATAATATCTATCTTATTAATGCTTCTAGTTCTTTTATAGTTGAGCTTTTGCATAACATTAAATATAAGCATATGCTTAAGATGGAGGAAGTAAAAGAATTAGGCAATGTGTAAATTCTAGTTTCAGATGATTTAAATTTAGAGCAGCTAAGTAAAGAACTTGTTTAATATATTGCTTGGAAAGTATTTTAGAAAGCTAAAGAATACAACTAAAACTATTATGGGTTATTTCATTAAGAAGCAAGTATCTTTGGTAATCTATGGAAAAACAAAATGCTTCTATTATTTTATTAACTTCAACTAGAATATTGCCTAAAAACATTTTCAGTACAACTTAATTTCAATTGAAATCTTTATTAAAAAGCAAAGACTAAAAATCTTGTTGATACACCTATTTGAAAGTTCCATTTAAAATCTTTCCTAAGATAAAGTTATTTTGGCTTTAATCTTAAGAAATTAAATTCCATCTAAATTAAAAAAATGAAAAAGCTAAGTTGCTAATTTAAAGTAGAAACTTAAGGCTTAATATCTAATAATGCTAAACATTATTTTTATCTTTCATTGTATAATGATATAATATAAAGAGTTTCTCTTTATCTTAATATTTTAAACGATATAATTTTATGGCTTGCATCTTAACTAGATGTATTAGCTTGTGAGTGCTTTAAATTATTTATCATTGCTTTAATATATAAATACAATTGCTCTTCCTTTATAGGATTAACTAGCATACTTATAACAAAAATAAATCAAATCTCCTGCATTTAGAAATAGATGATTGCTATCCTAATTTCAGTATAATTATCGAATTCTTTAAGTTATCTTCTAGCTTATAAAATGAAAATAGCTTTTAAGCTAATTTGAAAATGGTCTAACTATATAGCTAATCATTCATTTCTAAAGTTATATTTTTCTAATAAGCTTTAAATCATAAAATTAACTCTTACTTCCTTCCAAGATTGTTGTCTTATAAACAAAATCTATCTCTTTTGCTAATCGCATTTTTAAGATATTCTAGAGTATCTTTTCTGAATGGACTACTATAATCCTAAAATGAATTAACTAGGAAATAGCTAAAGCTGAAAATAATAAAAGCACTGAAGAGTACTGATTTATAGCAGTATTATGAAATACTCTTTAGAGTTGGAGTTAGTTCTTGATTGGAATCTATACTACATTAGTTACTTTTACTTTAGTCTTAAATTCCCCAGAATCATGCTTTCGCTACGACTAATAACAAAATCACATTTAGCACTATAAAATAATATAAAATAATTACTAAGCAAAAGATTCTAAATATCATAGTCACCAAAATTATTAAGATAGAAAAGAATAGAAACTTTTAAGATTACAGCTTGATATTTCAACTCATCTACTTTATATGCATTAAGAAGTGTTTCCATAATCTTAAATTTTAAAATAATTTATTTTAAAATTACAAAGAGTAAATATAAGTAAGAAATATATTTTAATTAATAAACTATTTCTTATTACTATTTCATTCAAATTTCTTAAATAAAACTTTCCTCTTTTAGTATTTGCAAAGCTCATTTAATACTTAAAGATAATGTTTATTCTAAGGTTCTTATATTTTTGGATAACTTTATTTATAATAAAATGAAAAGAAGGTCGCATAATAAGAAATTATATGAAAGATTCTTTAACGATTTTGAAAATAAAAAATTAGAGCTTGACGCTACTCATCCAATAGACTAGTAGTTTATTAAGGAATATAAAAAAATAAGTATATATATTGAAGTCTATCCATTCCAGTTTTTTTTATTACTATGGCTTTAGACTGGAAAGTTTGGAGCAAAAAATGTGGACAAAGCCAAAGAGCTGTTTTTTATAGGATCTTAATTCGCAAATGAGACTTGTTGGTGTTTGTCATAATTTTGTCCTTATATATCTATTTCAATGAAAGATATGTAAAGAGCTACATAAGAATGTGTATCTAAATATGAAGTTCAAGTGAATAAGCTTTATTCATAGGACAATTACTCTTAGGACTGATATTTTCCAAAGTGAAAAAATGAACTAAAATTAAGATTTAATTCAATAAAATATCTAACTTTAATATTCTTTTTTATATCAAATATATATAATAAGAATTTTACTTGATGCTTTAATCTAAAGACATAAATATATCTTACAACTAAAATCAATTAATCATATATTTATATTTTTCGTCCTCCTTTTTTGGTTATTTCATCCTCCAAACACAAATATCTTTTCTTCACATATATCTCATCCAAAAAGATTTACTGGTAGATAAATTCAACTGATACTTCTGAATGTCTATGTTTTAATATCATAGACTTCGCATTCTTTTACATCTTTATATTTACATTATAAGAATTTTAATCCTGATATAATATAAATCTCTTTCTTTTGATTGTATTTGGTATTATAAAAATATCTATAGAATATATTTCATAATATTCAGTTCTATTCATATTATAATTATAAATATTTATATTCCTCACCAGCAGATCCTAATAGTGCAAATGTGTTTTAGTTAATTTATTCCATAAAAATAGTAGTTTACTCAGTCTTTTTTATATCTATTTGCTGCTCTTCAAATTTATTATTTTTAATGCTATAGCCTTCTTGATATTTGTGTCTGATTTGATAGTATAGATATTGGAAATATGCAAGTGTTTTAATATTGGAGTATATTTCATATTTAATTACACCTATCCCAAATTTTTAAAATAGTTGACTAGTATTATAAACTTTTCTTAGCAATTACTTAAGATAAAGAATTTAATTGCATTTCTGTTCACTAGACACTTAAATTAATTTTATTTAATCCTTTATAAATAAATACTAATGCAGTTTAATTATTAAGCAGTTACTTATAAAGTTCTTTATTTATAATTTTATTTCTTATTGTCTATCTTATATTTTTCTCTTTTCTATATGAATTAATTAGATTCTTTATAGTTGCTATAATCACTTCTTTTTAGTTTCATTAAATCTAGAAATAAAATTTGGTTTATGTTGGAGATTATTTACAAACTAAACTTTATTATAAAGTTAGATTTAAATATTACCTTTATCTCACTAAAATTGAAAGTGAGACTTATTAGGAGGTACAAAAAAAAGAATTGATTGAGAGATTTAATTAATCTTAGCATTGAATTCACTAAAAGATAAACTAATATGTGAATAAAATAGCTGCTTTGAGTGAAAAAATCTTATAATTATAAACTCAAAATATAATATTAGATAAGATAGAGTAATAACTTGAATTAATAAAGCAATAAATATGCTAAATAATTTGTTGTAAAAACTGAAATATTACAAGATCTATAATCTTTAAGATATTTAAATTATAAATAATTATCATGTGTAGATAAAGGTAAATAGCTATTTTTACTTTAATAGTCATATACAGAAATACTATATTTAAATAATTTTACGAAATTATCTCTACTTTCTTAGCATAGAGACTTTGTTGTTTGTTTTTCATTTAAGATAGTAAATAGATTAATCCTTTTAAATACTTTTTTATTTTATCTTTTTATGAGAAAGATAAATATTTTAAAACGGTCTATGAATATTTTGATATACTTTATATTATTAATTAATTTCACCTAAAAAAGTTTATGGACCGGAAACTCTTTTCCGATTGCACGACCCGACGCTCTCTTTTTATGGAATAACGGGGATATCACGTTGTGCTCTAGGCACAGCTGCTAGGGAGCTCCATCGCTATGAGCAGCCAGGCTTCAAGCCCCTACCAAAAGCAGATAATCTCAAAGATAACGTTCCCTTCAGAAAATAACTCTGACCAGGGACTTTCTCAACGAAGGAAAGGAACTTGTTCCTAACCATAAAACCAGAAAGTGTTGTCACGAAGGTCATTCTCAGCTCCCACCATCTTTTCAATTATCTTGATATACTTTATAATTAATTTATTTTTGATGGTATTAAATCTTATCTGTAGAAAATTTTAATTTCTTTCATATTATTAGATTTTTTCTAAATTGAATAATAGTATGAGTTAGAATATTTTAAGCACTTCTTTAATTTTTTATTATGAATTTCTAATTTCATTTTCTTATAAAAGTGGTTTATTCAGACTATATTTTAATTATTTCTCTTATGTTTAGATATGGCTAAAGTTTTTGTTATTCCAAAATTTTTTATCTCATAGTTATGTTGTATACAACTTAGAGTTAAAATGCCTGATAGTGTTAATTTAAATAAATTTATTTATCAATGAGCTATAATTTGTTTTGCAATCTTTTATCATTTCATATTTATAATTGAATCCTTACGCTATTGTTTTACATCTTAGTCAATTTCGAATTTTGTAATGATATTTCTAGGTTTGATAAATTAAGTTTTTAACTGGAACTTCACTTAAATTACATGGCTTTTAATTCTTTTTCCAGTTGGATAGTTAATTAGCTTTCTAATAAATTTTATATTTAGCTTAGTTCTTTTAAACTGTTAATAGTTTTTTAGAGCATCATAATATAGTTAAGTTATATAGTACTATTATCTACCTTTATCCTATTGAACTTGATCTTTCAAGCATTTGCTTTAAGTTAGCTATTTTCTAGAATTTCTACTTGCAAATCCATTTTATTTTATGTTTGCTTAATTATTTAATTAAGAAAATTTAGTTAATACAAGGATAGGATGACGAAATAAATATTTCATAAATAAAGTAATAATTGAAAATTACTATAAAAAGTCTACCTTACCAAAAATAGTAGACAAATGAGTTCTATAACTGAGAATATAGAGTAATTCATAGATATTATTGTAAGTACTCTAATAACCAATACTATAAAGTTTATATTTTAAATTTGACTAACTAAATATTCTTATTATCAATACCTTTGACTATTTATATGTAGCTAACTAAATCTATTTTATGTTCTTTTATCCTAGTTCCCAGTCTTAATATCTTTGGTCATTTCAGGATTTTCTTTTGCTTATTTCTAGTTGATAAATTATGGAAGTATCTTAAATTTCTCTATACTTTTTTAAGAATTGAAATACTTTAATTCCCTAGGCATTAAAATTATATTGTTAAGTCTAAAAATTTTTTATATTGTAACAAATAGTTTTTATATAGAGTTAAACTGAAAGTTATTTTATGAAAAATTAAGATGAAAATAGTTTTATTGGTAAGATATTTTAAGAGTTAATGAAATTATTTCTGCTACAAGCAGTATACATTCTGATTCTCATATACATAAGTTTAGTACGTATTATAAGATGGAATTATTATTATTTATTGTAATAGTGTTTCGATATTAGGACTTAATGGTTATTTAAGAAATTAACTACTTAAATAATTTTCTTTAAATGATTTACTGTAGTTAAGTTTCAAGTAAAGGATCCATATGAAGTGATTTACTTTAAAGTTTCTAATAAATTTTTAAAGCTAATAGAAGGAGATAATAAATTTTGTGTTGAAGTAAAGCTGAATACAAAATGTATTTGAAGGAGAATCTAAGAAGAGTTTCTTAAGATTTATTTATATACTTATTAAAAAAAATCATTTTAAGTAATTTTCATCTAAGTTAATTAAGGTTTACTATTTTAGAGTATCTGAATGATAAGTTAGAAAGATTAATTTGAGATAAAGGGTAATAAAAGACTAATAATTATGAATTAGCAAATTTAACAAAAAGATTGAATATTAGTTTTGTTATTAATTTTCTTTGTAGAAGAAGATGAATCCAAGAAGATATAATAGAAATTCAAGATATGTAGTTCTTATATTAATAATACTAAAGTTTCATAAAATTATTATTATTATTTTTAGCTACGTGTTTTTTTAATTTCATAATGATATTTAACGTATACTTACGTGGTTTTTGTATATAAGGAATTGTTTTTTCTAAAAAATAATAATAAGAAATGTCCTAGGTTGTTTAATGTCAATCTTGTAACGGAGATTTCGACGGTTAGGAAAAGCTTCCCATGTTATTGCCTTGTAAGCATGATATGTGTTATCATTGCATTCAAGTGAAGTATCTAAAAACAAAAAATATCAAATGTGCAAATTGTCAGCAAGTTCATAAGATTCATCCTTCAAAGTTGTAAGAAGACAGTTAGTTACTTAAGTATCTTGAGTAAAAGAGTGTCATGGAGAGTATATCATTGTTGGAGAATCAATCACTGAGATTGCGTTAAGCTTAGACTTAATTGTCTAAGGTCTACAGTTCTTTTATCTACTAGTTGATTAGGCACGTGAGTAGTTACGTTTTAAAGGGCAATATTGTTTTATAAAGGTAGTTATTTGACTAGGATCGATAAATATAGGAGTATTTAAGGTTCTTAAAAATCTAGAGGTAAGTAATATCTATTAGTAATAACTATTAGTAATAGCCATTAGAATTACTAAGGTTAGGATATTTCTAGGTATGAGTCTAAGGTGTTGAGATTGTTAGATGAGGTTTAAAGGATCATCGATGTGAGGGTATCGGTTAATGTTTTTGAGGAGTTGGACAATTATAAGTTGATTAAAGAGTAAATGGTTAAGGAAAATGATTATTTGAGGAGTGAGATATAGAAGTTGAATGATTAAGTCTAGAATCAGTAATAATAGTTGACTTAGTTATAAGGTTAGTTGATGTAGTTCTAATAAGTAACGCCAGTAGTGTAGCTTAATTAGCCAATTTCTCAACCTTAGAAGAAGCCTCAGTAGGCAAAGATATAGGATATCAGTATAACCATAGTATCGCCGAATAATAAGACCTTAAAGCTCAAGGTCAAATAAGAAACAACGATAAAGTAGATAAAATAATAAATCGAATAATAAACTTAGTTATACGCATCAACTCTCGACATCTTTAAGATCAATACTAAACTGAAGAACGGTTAATCAGTATCGAGTTTATAAATTGTCGATGGGGAATAGCTTCAAATGAAGTGAAGTAAGTTTAAAAGTTAAATGTATTATTAGATGGTAAGTTTACTATATAAATAATTTTAGGATGTATGTCACATTTTTAAAACATATAGCATGTAAGTATTTTAATATTCTTTAAACATATAGATGGTAAGTATTTTAATATTCTTTAAACATATAGAATGTAAGTATTATAATATTCTTTAAACATATAGTGGGTAAGTATTTTAATATTCTTTAAACATATAGTTTGTAAGTATTTTAATATTCTTTAAACATATAGGGAGTAAGTATTTTAATATTCTTTAAACATATAGATGGTAAGTATTTTAATATTCTTTAAACATATAGAATGTAAGTATTATAATATTCTTTAAACATATAGTGGGTAAGTATTTTAATATTCTTTAAACATATAGTTTGTAAGTATTTTAATATTCTTTAAACATATAGGGAGTAAGTATTTTAATATTCTTTAAACATATAGATGGTAAGTATTTTAATATTCTTTAAACATATAGCAAGTAAGTATTTTAATATTCTTTAAACATATAGATTGTAAGTATTTTAATATTCTTTAAACATATAGGCTGTAAGTATTTTAATATTCTTTTAAACATATAGAGAGTAAGTATTTTAATATTCTTTAAACATATAGATGGTAAGTATTTTAATATTCTTTAAACATATAGGGGGTAAGTATTATAATTTTCCAATTTAGAGAGTATTTATTAATATTGATAGTATGTAAGGTGTATTTATAGTTTTTTTTCTGTATTTTAGATCGTAGGTTTAGAATAATCAAAATAGTAGGTGAGTTATTAATTATGTTAAATAGAATGTATGTTAGTTTAAGGTAATTATAAAGGGGGTGAGTTAGTGTTTTAATGAGTTTAAAATAGGACGTGAGTATCAATATTACATAGTGATCAATTGATGAGAGTGAGTGAATGACTTTAAATACTTAATTTAAACTCTACTTAATTTAGCTTTGCTTAATTTAAACTCTATTTAATTTGAACTCTACTTAATTTTAACTTTACTTAATTTAAACTCTGCTTAATTTAAACTCTGCTTAATTTGAACTCTACTAAATATAAGTTTATTAATTAGGTATTTATATATAAGGGGTATTAAAGGTATTAATGATTAATAATAGTATATTTTAGTATATCTAAATATATTTAATATATTTAAATATATCCTGTATATCTTTAGTATATCTTAATTTATCATTTGAATATATCTTAATTTATAATTTGAATATATATTATTGTGTTTGTTATTATGAAGTTATATTATAATTGATATTATTATAATTGATATTTTATTATATTTTGTTATTTGTTTTTGATTTTGTATAAGGATGTATGAGTGTGGAGAATGGGAATAAAAGGTATAAGTTATTTTATAATACTGTATTTTTAAGTATTGTAGTTAGAATATTTGTATAGTAGTTTAATAATAATTATAAGTAGTTGTTAAGGATTAATTTTTTTTAAGGGTAAAGGTATATTTTTGAAGAGTGATTAGAGGAAGGGTATATTGTTTTTATTTTCTAAAAGTTATAAAAGTTATAAAAGTTATTAAAGTTATAAAAGTAATAAAAGTGTAAAAAGGTAAAGAAAGTAAAAGGATAAGAATTTTTTAAATTAGGACTGAGATATTTTTTAAAATAAAAGGAAGGAAGAGTGTAGTTGTAAAGAAATGAGAAAGATATGTTTTTAAAGAGTTTATAGAAAGTAATCTTTTTTAATATGTATTAGATAATTTCTAAATAATAAAAATAATAAAAATAATAAAAATAATAAAAATAATAAAAATAATAAAAATAATAAAAATAATAAAAATAATAAAAATAATAAAAATAATAAAAATAATAAAAATAATAAAAATAATAAAAATAATAAAAATAATAAAAATAATAAAAATAATAAAAATAATAAAAATAATAAAAATAATAAAAATAATAAAAATAATAAAAATAATAAAAATAATAAAAATAATAAAAATAATAAAAATAATAAAAATAATAAAAATAATAAAAATAATAAAAATAATAAAAATAATAAAAATAATAAAAATAATAAAAATAATAAAAATAATAAAAATAATAAAAATAAGTAAATTTTTTTTGAATATAAATTGTTTTTTGTTTAAATTTTGTGAAAAATTTAATTTTGTTTTTTTGCTCAGCGTTTTGTACTATAGGGAATTTTTGGGACGGAATAAACTTGTGAAAAGCTGGATAAAAGATTTCTAAAAGGAATATGGAAAGTTGAAAATGGGATAAAGGTTAGTGAGTAGTTGTTAAATTTTTGAAAGTGAATTTTTTTGAAAGTGAAAATTTTTGAGAAGGAAATGAAAAAGCCATAACGAATTATTTTTGATAATTTTTAATATTATTTTTTGGAATTAGAGAAGAGTAAGAAAGATTTTTTGTTTGGGGGAAAGAGTATAAAAGGGAAAAATATTTTGAATTTTGGAAATGGAATAAAAAAATTTAATAAAAATAAAAATTGTTTGTGAAAGGTAGTAAAAAGGTATGATATGGTGTTTTTGATTTAAAAAATCGATTTTTTTTTTGGAGTTAGAGAAAAGTATTTTTTCCTAATAAAGTCAAATTTTTTTTAAATTTTGTTGTTTGAATTGTTTTTTAAGAGTAATATGAAAAATGGTGTTAGGAAAAGTAAAAAAGTTTTGAAGATGTTTAAAATGTGAAAAATTTAATTTTGTTTTTTTGCTCAGCGTTTTGCACTATAGGGAATTTTTGGGACGGAATAAACTTGCGAGATTTGGGATAAAAGATTTCAAAATGGAATAAGGAAAGGTGAAAAGGGAACTAAGGGGAGTAAGTAATGTTAAAATTTTCGAAGTGAAAATATTGAGTAAGGAAAGAATAAAATTTATAATATAATTTTTGAAAAAAGTTATTTTTTTTTAAAGAGAAAAGCTATAAAAGTGGGGAAAATTTTGAATTTTGGAAATGGAATAAAAAAATTTCTAAAAATAGAAAGTTTGGAAACAGTAGTTAAAAAGCGAAATAGTTGTCGAAAAAGTAAAAATAGATTTCGAAGATGTTTAAAATGCGAAAATTTTAATTTTGTTTTTTTGCTCAGCGTTTTACACTACAGGAAAATTTTCGGACGGAACAAAATTTTTTTTGGAATTTTAAAAGAAGGATAAAATTTTTAGATTTTTAGTAATCAATTTTTTTTTTATTTTATAATTTTTTTAAACTATGAATTGGAAAAATTCAAAAAGTAAAAATAATTAATTATTAATTAAATTTCTTTTTTATCTAATTTGAATAAAATAATTTTTTATAATTTTAGTGGAGGCGAGGCTAAGAAAGTTTTAATCTATATCAGTTAATTTTTGTTTAACTGATAAAATCGATTTAAGATGTAAAAATTTAATTTTTGTTTTTCGCTCTGAATTTTATACTATAGAAGATTTTTTGGACGGAACAAAAATTTTAGAAATTTTGAATCAAGTTTTTAAGTCTAAAGTTATTCTTATTAAAGTAAACCATTTAGAATTTTTTTAGATAATGCATAATATAGAGATTAGGAATATTAAAAAATATTTTTATAATTAAATTTTTGTTTTTTTATTTTAGATTTACTACAGGAACTTTTAAAGATAGATTAATATTTTAATAATTAAAAAAATATAATTTAATTTAATTTTCTCACTCTAAGTTTTTAATAAAAATATTTGTTTATTAGACTAATGCTATATAAATATTTTTAATACTAATTCATTAATGTAGTTTTTTATATTTAATACTGATAAAGATGATAAATATCTTATTAAGAAATATTAAAAAATAATAAATATTTTAATGTTCATTTAATAATTAAAAATTGCTAAAAAAGTAAATTAAAAATCAGAAAATTTATTTTCTTCTAAAAATAATTTAATTGCAAATATTAAATTATAAAATGAGAAAAAAATTTAATAACAAAAAAATTTAAATTTTTTAGACTATATCATATGAATCTTAATTCATACACCAAAAAAAACTTAAAAATTTTTAATTTTTTATAATGAAAGAAAACATTTTTTTAGCAGAAGATATGAAAAATTTTAATAAATATATTTGTATATTCTAGAAAAAAACTAAATATATTAAGCTAAAATTTATTATTAGTAATGCATTGCTTTCACAACAATTATTTTTAAATCTAAGTTTAGTGTTTAATAATATTAACTGTAATATTTAAAATTAAATTATAGTTAACTGAAATATTTTTATTTCCAAACCAAACAATTTTAGAAGTTAATTCTAAATAATTAAATATTAACTAATATTACTATAAAAAATTACTTTGAAATCTATAAAACTAAAATTTTTTAATATTGTTAATCTTTTAAAAATGTATAAAATATTGCAGAAGTTTAATCTAATAACATAATAAAAGATACTAAAAATTTTAAATAAAAATAAATATTTATATTAAATAAAATAAATTTATATAATTATGATACAAATTTTAAAAATACAATAGAATAAGTTAATTTAGCATCAGAATAAATCGTTTTATAAGATAAATATACAAATTAAGAACGAAAAAACATATGAGGCTAAAACTATAGAATAATCTAACTGCTATGCATTTTAATTTAATTATTATAGAAGAAAAAATAAAAAGATAGAATTACATAGTAAAAACTGATGAAGATACTATTAAATACTATTTGAAGGCTTAATTACTAAATTGTTGTCTTTTAAAATACTTTAAATTAAGCTAAACATTAAAATAAAAGAACATAAATAAATAAATTTGATTATAGAGCGCATAGAACCTCATTGGTGTGCAAATCTTTTAATAAAAAAGAAAAATAAATTATAAATTATAAATAACTTTACTTTAATAACATTTTTATTGTATGTAGTTTCCGATCTAATTCAAATACTTAAATTTATATAAATTTAAGTTTATTAATATAAATTTTTTTTCTCATTTGGCTTTTATGTATCATGCTTTCATTATCACTCTCTTTTTATTCTACCTTCGGCTCTATTTAATTTGATATACTTCTTTCAAATATTTAATTTATTTTCATTTTAAATTCTTATGAAGATCCATTTCTAATTTTTATAAAAAGTAAAATATAAGTATAACTAAATTTGATTTATGTTATTAGTCTTTCAAATTTTTACCTAGAAATTTTCAGAATGATTTCAAAATAAGTTCAAATAGTAGAAACATTTGAAGATATGTATAAACATGTTTTTATCTTTCACTCATACAGAGATCGCTGTTCACAGAATAATACAGCAAATGTAATTCATATTGCAAACTACAAGAATCAGTTCGCAACTTCAAGAATGAGATTATTTCTTTCCTATATTGCTTATTTATTATAGTTAATTTTAAAAAATTTCTAAGCTTCTTTTAGTTTTTCTTGGATTATCTATGTAGTCTGCATGACTCTAAAGCGTAAAATAGTTTCTTAATAAAATGAAGCTAAAATGTTATGTTTAATATAGTTCTGAATAGGAATATAAGTTAAAGTAATGAGTTGATATTAATAATTAATTTGATAGAGACAAAATAAATAAGATAAAACTAATAAATAAGAATTAATTATATTAAGATTATAATTAAGCTATAAACATTTTTTATTTTCAAATTCTTATAGAATAGACTTTACAATATAAAGTGAATTAAGAAGCTTAGAATTTATTAACTAAAGCTAAACATATGAACACAATCAATTATTAATTAAAGAAAATATAGATAATCTAATAAAAGTAAAATTCTCTGACTAGTAAAGTTTTAGATAAAGCATACTCTTTTATAAGAGTGCCTGCTAAATTGTTTGTGAAGTGTTTTAACTTATAAAGTTATAGCATACAGTGTGAAAAAGTAAATAAAATGAGTCTTTGAAGCAAATACAGAGAAATGTATATCATATTAATTTAAGATAAATATTTTGGTCAGATTTTATTTAAATTTCATTAGAATATTTAAAATTCTCTTTTTGAAGTTATATTTTCTATATTAAACTTCCTAAAATTAATTAAAATATGCCTTAATATCATAAGTTAATGAATAATAGCTTAAACAACTAATAAATTCAAATTAATATTGGAAATTAACTTACTAGTTTTGAAAAGAAATTAGTATATAATGATTTAAACATTTAAAAGAAAATTAAACAATACTTTAATTTTAATAAAATTTAGATTATTTTATGCATTTTCAAAATAATATATTAGAAGTTTAGCTATTGGAAAAATTTAAGCTGCTTGCAAATATCAAATTAAAAAACTACTGAAGGAGATAAAAGTAAAGATATTTTAAAAGGAAATATTTAGAATGACACAAATAACTTAATAATTGAATAATAAAAAACATCATTATTAGTTAAATAATAATAAAGAAAAAATATTAAAAATATTAAAATTAAATATATTTAAAACAACTGAAGATATTGCATATCTTATTAAGGAAAAAAATACACTAAATTAAATAAAAATTCATAAATATTAATATCTTTTATTTTGTTGATAAATCCTTAAAATATTATTTTATATATAAAATTTATTAGTGTTTTATAAAAAACCAAACTAAATGTTGGAAAAAATAATAAAATATAATTAGAGAAATTTAGGAAAATTTATTCTTTTAAATGATATTTTAAATAAATATTAAAATATTTTAATTAAATGTTAAGATAAAGTATGTAAAAATTATATAATCTAGATTTAAACTTTGAAAATATGTTAAGGATAACTAATGGAAAACTTAAAAAATTAAATTTTTCCATAAAAATGATTATAAAAACTACTTATAATTTAATTGAAGCTATCAGTTTCTAAAAAATTATTTAAAAATATTAGTAAAAGAAAAATCATAAAGTGTAAATTAATAAATAATCAAAAAATATATTAATAAAATTTTAATTTTAAATTACTAATTTACAATCTAAATTATATCAATAAGGAATAAATTCCTTCTTATTTTTAGTTTAAATATATTCCTTTCTATTAAAAATAATATAAACTTATTTTTCTAAACATTTCAGACAAAATTAATTATAAAAATCTCTTTTATAATTAATTAAAAACTCTATTAAGTTAATAAAATTTAATTTATACTTTTATCAAAGAGATGTTCTTTTTAATTATATTATAGCAAGTGATTCATTTATTATATTTTCAAATATATATAGAAATTAAAAAAATAAATTAGACTAGAATTTTAAAGTTTTGTATTATAAGAAATGTATTTTATATATAGTAAATTTATGCAAGAAATGATATAGTAAATAAAGAAATTAATAAATAATTTTATTTATAAGCATCATTAATGGACTCTTTATATCTATTATACAAATATTTAATTTCTTATTATGTTCTAAATAATATATTTTTCTGCTTTATATCTTTATATAATAGTTTTAATTTATTTTTCATAAAATTTTAGCTTAGTAAAATCTCTATAAGTTAAAAGATATTTATATTTTAAATTTAAAATATTTGTAATTGTAAAATTATCAAAAATATACTAAAAATTATCATATTATTTTAAGCTACAATAAGAAATAAAGAAAGTATTAAATTATGTTAGAATAGCATTTAGAAAATATAGTTATACTTATTAAATATATTAAATAACTTAAAAAATAATTTAATTTTCTTTGATTTTAAACATTTTAAGCATGGTAAAGCTTTAAATAATTTTAAATTATATATAGAAATAAATAATACTATTTTAATAAAAATTATAATCAAATAGTTAAATTAAATTAATATAATTCTTTCAAATTTAATTTAAGATTATTTTTATTGCTTATTATTATTATTTTTTATATTTATTTATTTATAGTTTTTATTATTAGATTCTAAATATTTTTAATATTATAATATATAATTTAGAATTTATTTATTTCAATGCATTTGTTTTTTTTATTATTTTGTGATTAAATTATGATATTTTTAATGTTTATCATATTCTTTTAGAATAAAAATTGTTAAATTCTTATCATAATTACTTATTTATTATTCAATCCTTATAAATTTTCTTAAAATATAGAATCAATTAATTTAATTCTAGCAAATATCTTTCAATAAACTAAGTTTTTTCACTAATAAATTCATTTTAATATATTGTTTCTATAGTTTTAAATTATGTATTTTCAAATAGTCATATTCTATTAAAAAATTGCACCAAAGCTTTATAAAGTTCGAAAAGGTTATTTTATTGCTAATTTTTTACTTACATTTCTTTTTTTATTCCAGATAATTTTTTACTAAATTTTTATTACTAAAATATCAGATCTGGTTTTTTTTCTAAACTAGAATCGGGAGATTAAGTTTCAATGAAATAATAGTAATTAAAAATAGTATTATTTTAATCTTTTATTAGTATTATCAAATCACTTTTTTTACTTAAAAATCCAAATTTTGAGGGGAAAATAAATTTCTATCTTTTAATGAAGAGAAATAACAATTTTAAATGAGGACATTTGATACTCTAAAATTTTAGAAAAAACAGCAAATATTAATTGATGCTATTATAATTATATAAAATTGTTTTTCTGTTATTAGATTCACCCTATCAAGTACATCGCTTTAAACTCCTCATTTTTCGCAAAAATGTTTGGGGTAACAGGAAGATTATACGTTCCCATTCGCGGGTTTTTTAATAGGTTTTCCGTCCTACATTCCTGTCAAGTCTTGGTTATAACTCCATCTACTTCCTCAAATAAATACTACATTCTTTTTGCAAAAAATGTTTTTTAGTCGAATTTTTTCCGTTTGCTTTGTTTATTAAAAGTCCCGCTATTTCTATTGAAACTTCCGACTGTTCTGATATAGGTGTTATTGGTTTCTGTATCAAAAGCATCTCTTCCTGATCGGAATTAGTCTCATTCGAGGTTAAGCTTAGTATTCGACAACCATTGGGTTAAATTCATTATTCAGCTATTCCATTCTTGATCTTTTAGGATTTGAATTTCCTATTCTTATTTCGCTACTTAATCCCTCGACTAAGTTTTGTTCTTATCTTTGTGGTGTTGGATGCTGAAGAACACATCTATTGAGTGCTCATATTTGTCTATACAATCCCCGTCCATTTAATTATTTTCTTCTAGCTTGGAAATTAGTTTTTTCGTTCAAGTATTTCAACTTTAAACCTCTTCATGGAGATTCACCACCATCAAAGCAAACTACGCTACATCAACTTGATCGTAATTGAAGCCAAATGATCTTAACTTGTCATGCAATAACATTTTCTGTTGTTTTCGAGGTATCTTTTCCGTGTTAAGAGTTTGTGGAATATTTTGTCATTTAGCCCGCTTTGGAAGTTGTTAGGTCTTTTATTATTTTTTTGGCTGATCAAAAAGTTGATTACAATTAAATTAAAGACTTGAAGTTATAAGAAGTGGCGTCTCGCTTCCTCTCCTCCTTTTTGTCTTTGGAAGAGGTGGTAAAAACGCCCTATTGGGTGTTTATTCTTTTTTGACTACATATAAATTATGTAATTTATAATTATCAAGCTAGAAGAAACTTAAAACTTAATAAAGTTAATAATTTAAAACTAATTAATTATTAGATTAAAACTCTTTAAATAAAATTTAGTTTTAAAAAAGCTTACCAAGTTTTATAACTTTTAAGAAAGCATCATAAACGTTTTTGTATTCTAAGTTTTGAAATCTAAATTTTATTTTTCAATTTAAATTATTAAATTAAAAATTTTAAAGTTAATAATCTTAATGAAATTAAGCTTTTAATATTGCTTCAATAAAGGCTTATAATTAGTGTTAGAATATTCAATTTAAGATTGATAGTTTAATTAAAAATGTTTTTAAAGTTTCTATCTAATAGAGAACAAAAATTCAATCTCTATAGACATATTTCACATTTCAAATGACGTGGATCATCATGCAAAGCAACTTTCAATATTTATGAGAAAGATGTAAAACATATAGGACATCCTGTCTTATTTCCATTTGCTACCATATTTTTTCTTTTTCTTGGTTGAAGATTCCTACTATTAAAATAGCTTTTTCTATATTATTCTCAATTTCCTCTTATATTTCTTCCTGTTTTTCTTCACTTTCTTTTATTTACTTTTGCTGTATATCCTGATTTTGTTCTTATAGTTTATCCTAATTACATTATTATAAGACTTACTTATTTTTTAACTGATTTTCTTTCGTTTCCCCAATTCATATCGTAACTGTTAAGCTTAGGAAGTCTTTCCTTGAAAGCCTCATATACTGCGCTATCTTAAGAAGCTGTTCTTTCAATTATAAGTAAAATAAATTTTACTCCTAAAGGTAGTGAAAGAATTTCTTCTTTACAAACATCTAATATCTCTTAGAGAGCTCAAGCACTTTCTTCGCCTTTGCTAGACTTAAAATAATAATTTTTCACTCTTTGCTATTTTAGGATGTATGAATTTGATTTGAAAAGTGAGAACTTAAGGTTTGATAAATATTTGACATTTGTTTAGTTTGCTTTACTTTTCCTATTCAGTTTATTGAGCACTAAGAAGGTTTTAAATATTTTAGCGTATTCTCTAATCTAAAAGAGGCGTAGAAGCATTTTATTATATTAAAATAAGCATCAGCTCTCCTATTAAAGCAGCATGTCTATTAAGTTTAATAGTTCCTAGAATAAATTCTGCAACTCCTGCATCACTTAAGGAGTTTTTCACACTTGGACAGATGGCTAAATATAGAGTAGAATTCCCTTCAAATCTTTACAATTTTCCCTTACTAAAGATAAATTCTTACTTGTATTATATAAATTAGAAATTCCTCTAAGTCTCTAAAATGCTGTTCTGAAATAATCCAATATAAAACTACAACTTCTTAGCGTATTTTGCGCTGAATTTTTTGCCTTTTTGTGTAAATATTCAATCAGTTAGTCTCTTTCTAATATGCCTTCCACTTCAAGACTTGGAATATTTCTAGCAATTCTTTCCCAAATCATTTTTAGGCTTGATAATCCATCAAATGTTATATTTTATTGATGAGAAAAAAATAAACCATAAAAAAGCCATAAGTTGTTTATTTAAGAACGTTTACTATTTCAGAATCTCCCATATTATAAAGCATGAAGTTAAAGTCACTAGAATGAAGAGAGTTTATATAATCTTTATATTTTATAGCTGTTTCAAGAGTCATCTCTCTTCATCATCAGTTCTTCTAATAGCTATATTCCTTATAGTTTCTACTAAAAGTTTATCAAGTCAGATACTTTCACTGATTATTCTCTTAGAATTATTTATACAGTACTATCATAGTCCGTATATAAGCTAAATATTTGTCTTCCCCTAATCTATTATAAACCACTAGAACATTATGAATACATGCTAGATAAGACAAAACATTTCAAGAGAATTTTTTTCCTCTCTGATCTTATCAATCTATTCTATGCGTCAGGTTCTAGATGTACGAAAGATGATATTAATCAGTTTTCGTTCTCTGGAAATTTCTCTCTCCAAAATACATTATCTATTATTCTGCAGGTAATAATCCTAGAACACCTTCTAATTTCATCCATTATTTCTTCTACATAAAAAGCAGGTACAGTGTCCGTTTGTAATGATACATCTATTTCTGGTAATTAAAAACGAATACCAGATATTCATCAGCTTCAATTTTACCATCATGGGCTTTAAAAGTGTCATTAAGCATTTAAAATACTACATTTTGTCTCAATCAATTTTATTTCTCAGCCAGCCCACTACTTTGGAGATGCTATCTAATAACTCATTATAGGAGACAGGCAATCTTAATAAGATATTTAAAGTACATAAATTTTTAGCTAAATGGCAATAAAAAATGTTAATAAATATATAATATAAGAAAGAGATTATAAAAATAATAAGAATATGTGATATTAAGACAGAAAATATATTTAAGAAATTAAAAAGAAGCACTGATAAAATAAGGTCTGCGATGATAGCAAATGAAAATAAGAAACAAAAAAAATTTGGAGATTATTATAAATTAAAAGAAGACTAATGGTAGATTGAAGAGGATATTAAGGGAAATCGATTTGATAATACATGGATGTACGATAGAAAGAGTGTAAATTGAGGGAAGCAATAAGACATTTAACTTAGAAAAAAATTATCATTAAATTGAAATTAAAAGATAAAATTTGTAAATAAACGAAAATAAAATTTTAAATATTTAAATATTAAAAATAATTAAAAGATATATTTTAAAACAAAAATAGAAAAAATTAAATAGAAAAAAAAATTAAAGAATAATTTAAATGTCAAACTACTATTCGAAATAAATAAGTAAAAGGGAAAATCAAATTTATAAATAAAAAATTAAATCTTTAATTAAATATTATTGTTAAAATAAACAAATAAAAATAAGTTTGAAGTGTAAAATAAATTAGAAATTTAATAAACGTAAAAATTTATAAGATGAAAAAGGAAATTGATAAAAGCGGAATCTTATTATTAACATAATAAAAAGAGTAAAATAAATGTAAAAGAAAGTAAATATGAGAAATTTAAATTATAATGTTGGAAAAGCAGCAAAAAGGATGAAAATAGTATTTTGTTTTTTGTTTCTTGTTTTTTGCTTTTAGTTTTTGGTTTCTTGCTTTTTGTTTTTTGCTTTTTTGTTTTTGGTTTCTTGTTCTTGATTTAGATTTAGATTTAGATTTTTGTTTTTTTGCTTTTAGTTTTTAGTTTCTAACTTTTATTTTTTTGTTTTGTTTTGATTTCTTGATTTTGGTTTTAGATACCTTGATTTTTGCTTAATTTTTCTCGATTTTCGATTTTTTTTTTTTTTGTTATTTGTTATTTGTTTTAGTTTTTGAATTTTTCTTTTTCTTTTTATTTTTGTTTTTGTTTTTGGTTACTTGCTTTTATTTTTATGTTGTTGTTTGGTTTCTTACTTTTAAATATTGGTTTTTGGTTTTTGTTTTTAGTTTTTTCTTTACTTTTGTTTTTGTTTTAATTGTTTTCGTCTATATATTTTTTTGTTTTTTTAAGCTTTCTTTTGTTGCTTGCATTTTATTTATAATTTTCTATAATTTTTTGTTTTTTTATTTTTTGTTTTCATTTGTAGGTTTTAGGTTTTAGTTTTTTTGTTTCTAGCTATTTGTTTTTATATTTCTTGCTTATGTCTTTTTATTTTTTATATTTTTTTCTTTTATTTTATTTTTTTATTTTTCTTCAAGTTTTTGTTTTTCAGTTTAGATTTAATTTATGTTTATTGCTTTAGGCTTCGGTTTTATATTATGATTTTCTTGTTTTTAATTTTTTTAATTTTTTTTCTTTTATTTTTTTTGTGATATAATTTTTTATTTTTTAAGATATTTTTTGCTTTTCATCTTACAAAAATAAAATTTATTTTATTAAATTATATATATTTTAAAACCGCCATGGTTGTTCGAAGGTGAACAACAAGGTCGTCTTCATCAGAGGTTGGGGAAGTTAAGTACCCATAATCGACTTCGTGTCTTCCTCTGCTTTGGTTTGGCCTCGAGACATAAGATTCTTAGACCTTCGGCACTGGCTTGGCTTGGCTTCATTTATTTTTAATTCTGGAACGAAAAAGAAATAATATTGCGAGCTTCATCAGAGGTGGGGAATTTAAGTACCCATAATTGACACATGTCGTCCTCTGCTTTGGTGATGCAATGAGATACAATCCTGCCATGTCCTTGGACCTCCAGCAAGTATTAAAGATTACGAGTATTCTAAAATTATATAAGTATTGAACATTTTTATCAGTACTGAATAATTATACCAGTATTGAGCAAGGTTTATCAGTATCTGATAATTTTATCAGTAACAAACATTCTTGTCAGTATGAAACATTTTTTTTTAAAGAGCTGTGCACCAATGAGAGTGCTACGCGCTCTATAATCAAATTTATTTATTTAATAAAAAATTAAAAAAAAGAAGATGGTTGAAGTTAATAAATACAAAAAATATTCTATCACTAATTATTTAGAAAAGTTTAAATATTTTACAGATTAAAATCTAAAAGAATATATCCTATTAAAAGAACTAATAAATAGATTTAACTAGCTAATAAAATCTTCATCAAAATGAGATAAAAAGGGAGCTATGATTGAAATTGCAAAAACTTAAATGAAAAGACGCAAAGATAAATTAAAAAAACATAAATTGAAATAAGGAATCTAATGAACTTTAAGAAGAAAATATAATTAGGAAAATAACAAATTAAGAGTTAAAAATTAAAAAAGTAAAAAGGCAATCAAATAGAATAAGTTTGTATAAAGCAATTAGTGAATTAGGTTTAGCATATATAGAGTTAGTTATTGATCACTTAATAAAAATTTATTCAGGTGAGAGATTAGTTAGATTAAGTAAATCTCAAGATATAAATGGAGTAAGAACTAGCTATTAAAAATTAAATTAATATTTATAATAGAGCAAGAAGATAAATATATAGTTTTTATGGAAAAGATTAAATGAAATTCAAAATAATTGAGTAGATTTAGATACAATAATTAAGAATCTCATAAATATAATTCAAATCAATCAAAGAACGGAAAATCTTTTGATTTATCTTAACTATAATCTGAATAGAGCCAACATTGGATGCTATAAATTTTAAATCTAACAAGGAATCAACCTTAAATTTAATAAGCAGTTGCCAATGCCCTAACTATTTTTAAATACATTAATTATGTACTTACCCATCAAAATTACCAGAACATTGATTTAACTAAATCGGATCTTTCGGATACTACATTCACTAACTGCAATTTCTCCAACTCAAATCTAACTTTATCGAACCTTCGAAACTCCAAATTCGTCAGCTTAGACTTATTCAGCGCTAATTTATATTCAATCTCATCTGAATATTCTCACATCCTTGTCAGTCACACGTATTATGTCTCTTTCTTTTCGACATAAAGTGATAGAAAGGTCATAGTTTCTGGAAGTGGAGATAAAACTATGAGGAGATAGAATGGAGATACAGGGAAGTGTGATGAGTGGTCACATGTATATGTCTGAGCTGTAAAGATATCAAGTGACGGTAAGATCTTATTTTACGGAAGCTGTTATGCAACTGTAAGAGATAGGACGAAATTGCGGGGAAGTGTTTGAGTATGATGAGGGACACTCGTTTTCTGTCACTTCTGTAGCGATATCAAGTGACGGTAAGGTTATAGTTTCAGGAAGTAGATATAAAAATTTGGGGAGACGGAACGAAATTACAGGGAAAATGTTTTGGTGTGAGAAATCACACGAATTCTGTCACTTCTGTAGAGATATCAAGTGACGGTAAGGTCTTAATTTCTGGAAGTTTAGATGCAATTGTTTGAATTTTGAACTTTCTGCCTAATGTCTTAAGATTCTTTCTGGACATTTTAATTGAGTGTATTAGATTATATTTTCAAGTGATGAAAAGTTTATAATAATAATAATAACAATAATAAAAAGTGGCATCACCTTTATTTGGTGTATCACGGATTAGAGTTTGCAAAAATTCTTTTATCCTCAAAAGGTTTTGTAGTCGAATTCTTCTGGTTTCTCTGGATCGTCAATTTTTATTACTTTCTTGTTTTCTCCTCTCGTTAATTATTGTAAGTCAAAACCGTACTATCATCTTTTAAATCGTCTCAGTGCATCCGTGATCTTTGGAGCTTCTAAGTATGGTTAAAAAAAATTTTTCCAGTATAATATTCAATTTGGCATGCAGTAAATCTTAAATAAGTTTTAAGTATATTTTTCCATTGCTCAATCTTATTTTTATTAAAATTTGTAACAATTTTTTATCGTGTGGCCATATTTTGCAGTATCGACATTTATTTTTTCTCTTTTATATTATGACTTAGGGCGATTTTTGTTTTTCTCTTGATTCTAGATAAATTAATTTGTTAATTTATATTTGCTCCAATTGGATAAATCTCTGATCCAAGTTTTGTCTTAAACTTCTTTCGATTGTATTGAATTACATTTCCATCTATTAGGAGAGGGGTTATTAATTAAATTCTTGCTTTAGATTCTATTTATAGATCAATTTTTAATAGTTAGCATAAGAGATTAAGTTATTTATTTTAGATCTTAAACTTCTTTTGCTAGTTACTAATTGTCCAGTTTTAGTATGTACAAATTATTACTTAAGTCTGGTTAATTATTGGGCTGTGCTAAAGAAGTATGTTATTTCTTAGAAGCTATTTTATTTATATCATAAAGTAAATAATAATATTTAGACTTATTGTTAAAATAAGTAAATATTTAGTATTAAAGAAAAATAAAATAGAAGTAGTAAGACTTAAGATAAATGAAGGTATTTAAATATAATGTGTGAAATTATTATTACTAGAATATTACTAAATTATAAGGGATTATACTCAGTTATTTAGATTAACAATGCTATTCTTGTCTTATAAATAACCTTCTTATTTATATTAATTTTATGAAAATTAAAAATTAAAATTAAGCTAAAAATGAGTGTATATTATCAGTTGATTAAATTAATTCTCCGTCTTACTGGTTGAGAAATGGAGGAACAAAACTTGACCAAAAATTAAGTTTTAAAATAAAAATATGAATAATAGTAAATTAAAATGATAAATTAGGAAATTTTAAGTTAAATTAAATTAAATTAGATACTTTAGGTTTAATTAATTTATTGAATTTCTTTAAAGCAAATGCTAATAAATAATAAAAGAATAATTTGATCATAATAATATTAAATTTGAAAGATTTTATAATCAAGATAAAATAATTCTAAAAAACTAAAATTAAAATACAAGAAATGAATAAATTAAAGCTTTGCTTTAGCCATAAGTTTTTTATATGTTATATATTAGTAAACTAAAAGCCAAAAAAAATTGTGTTTCTGGAATCTAAACCAGGTTCTCACTGCCAGTTTTTTAACATGGTGGAAACAACGACCAAGCTTTTTATGTGGGAGGTAACCACTATGATAATCTCTTTGATCCGCTGAAAGTCTCCTTCTTGAATACTCCATTAAGAGTTATATATAGCCTTGTAAGTTCACTTAACGTTATTTAATCTTCCTTTCTCTTTAGTTGCTTAAAGCTTTGCAGATTTTCAGTAAATGGTTTTTTGAGTGGCAGAATCAGCATCTTCTATATTTGATGATTTTAGGCTTTAATTCCGGGTATAAGTGATTCTCTATCTTTTCTATTCTAGTTATTAGGTTCTATTATTATTTTATTCTTATTAATTCTATTTGTTCTATGTTTACCTTATTAAATATCCATTTTGTCAACTTTGTTCGATCTGAATTAAGATTATAGTCAGAGTTGTTCTTTAGTCACTACTTGACTTTTATCAGTTGATTCCTTAAGAAGTTGTTTTCTAATTAAGTTCTTCAATTGTATTTAGGAGTTCTCTTATCTTTTCCGCGAAATTAAATATTGTCTCATTCTGCTTTTAGAAATTTTTCTTCATAAGTCAAACTTGATTACTTAACGATTCGATTGTATCAAATTCTTGCTCCTCAATGTTTCCTTAAAGGAGTTTTCCTTTTGGCGATGGATGAGAGTCAGGATCAGTAAGCTCTTTTATTGAAGTTATATTTGTTTTTGTGCAAGCTTCTTGGATTTCTTTGCTTCAATTTACTTTTGTTTGCTTTCTATTTTTTATTCTAAGTTTTTTTATATAAACAGAAGAATTTCATTTGCTAAAAAACTGAGAAATAGTTCATCATATAATAAAAAATAATTAAAGTACTTTTTCAATGTCTTAAAAAGTAGATTAGTTTATAAAACTGAAGTAACTCAAATGAAATGAAAATTTGATTGAAAAGTTAATAGCTAAATTAAGTGCATCAAATATCCTTGCTATTAGTAATAAAATTCTCGATAAATTAATTTAAAACGCGGGAAATTATAACAAGAGTTTATAAAGGAACTTTATCGAGACTAATTAAAACTGGAAAATAATATTTTAGCCAAGTTTTCGATTTTAATCCAATTTTTTAAATTGGTGTCAGAAAATCCACAGAAACAACCAAATAGAATTAATTCTTTTGAAGACTCCAACACAATATAATCCGTCAGTATTTACAAACATGCTAATTGGATATGAAACGTTATAACATCTAGATAATAAATTTCTTATGAGGTAAATTTAAATATGTTAGTAATAAAATTAAAATAACTAAAAATAATGCTTCGAAACATATCCCAACCCAACATTAATTACGAAAAATAAAAATATAGGGAAAGATAAAATTACTTTTTAGTGAAAAATAAAAGGAATAAGATGAAAAAGTTTGGTATAAGTTTTCTGAAGTTTTTATGAAAGATATAAAATAAATTGATAGCCTTTAATATGAAGTATAATAATTCTGAAAAGGATCAATTAACAAATTTTTCGAATTTCTAAAACAAAAGATCTAAATTGTAGAATGCCTTGCTATCTGAATGTGATTACAAAAATAATGAATCAAATTTTCAAAAGAATATAGAAAACCTAGCTAGTTAAATTTAAGAAATTTATTCGCTTTCTAATTATTAATAATTAATTTAAGAAAATCTATGTTTATTTGAGTTTTTTAGATTATACTAAGAAATTTTTTGCAGAACTGAGCAAATATAAATGGAATTTAATTTTAGTGATAAGATTAGTCAAACAAATAGTTTTCCTACTCAAGGATTACTAATTTATCATCTTTTATTTAGCATAATCTCAAATCAATATAAAATTATTAAGATTTTAAATGTGAAAGACAAACTAAAAAAACTATGGCTTACTAAAGAATCATTTTTTTTAAAATAACTTAAACAACAATAAAAAGAAAAAAAATAGGAATTATAAATAATAAAAATATAAATAAATTTCTACTTAAAAAGAAATTAAATTTCATCCAAAAAATCGCAATTTTGATATATTTTATTATTTACTTATTTATGTAATTTAAAGTGAAACTATCTATAATTGATTTTAAAAATAGATGATTTTGCTAAAAAATAAACATCTATATTTATTACATAATTTAATAAATTAACTTTAGATTAGAGCTAATTTACAAAATAAATTATTATTTTAAATTTAGCTGGCTTATTAAATTAATTTGGTAACATCCAAATTGTAAAATTCTACTGTAATTTAATGTATAAAAAATAAAATATTAATAAAAATAGAAAAATATAAATTTAAAATAAAATTATTTAAATAATATTTTAAAGTAATTATTATTAATACTCAGAGAGTTATAAACTTATCAACTATTCAAAAAGCCATAAATTTTAGCTAAAAATAATTAATTATCTTATAATATACTTTATTTTAATCTAAAATTTATAATAAGCATTTAATATATATTTAAAAATGTAACTCATTAATCTTGTTCCATTTGCATTTCACAAACCTTTTCTTTATTATAATAATAATTAATTATCGTGGCTTTATCATTATAAAATTAGCCACTTTTAAGTTCAATTGTATTTATTCTTATAGAACTCTTGTTTCTTCCTACAAAGTTGTTCATAGATTTCTTTTTCTTCTTTTTCTGTTGCTCATTCTTTTTCTTCCTCTTGTAATATGATATGTCCAATGCTCCCGCTAGCATCTTCTTCATTTTAATGTTGTTTACTTCTGCTATATCTTCATGCAGTTCTTATTCTTATTATAATTCTCTTCTATAAGTTGACCCTAATGCGTACAATATAGTTAATTAAGTTTATTCCAGAATTTCATCCCTTCTATCTTTTGATTTTTTGTAAATTATAAGTATTATCTGACTAAGTGACCTTTTCTCTTGCAGTAACAGTATCTAGGCATCTTACTTTGCTAATAAGTTGGTATGTATTCCGTCTCAATATTCATTGGATTATTTTTGAAATACATTTATTACGATTATGCTGCAATCTTTTTAAGCTACTCTTTGAGCAATGACAATCTCATATTCTCTTCAGAAGATTCAGGTTCATTGCTGATTTCCTTTTTAATAAATGATTAACTTACTGAATTTTTATAGCATGGCTTTTAATCTTTTCATTTAATTTATTAACTTAATTTTAAATACCTTTCGTGGCTAATATTAAAAATTATCTATATTTTTCTTTATTTGAGTTAGAAACCATTTTAACGTAATTAAATAGTCCAAAAATATATAATCTTCCATATATATCATCTCATTGTTTAATTTACATTTTTCTGAGCAAATTCGAATGCAAAAGTTTGATACTAAAACAGTTTTTTAAAGTGTATTAAAGTAGGAAATTATTAAAAAATAAATTTAGATGCAAATTTAAAGTTTTAATAAGCCATATTTCTGAATTATTTTATTTCTGCATTAAACTAATCTATGCATTTATAAATAAAGATTTAGTTTTTAATTCATCTCTAAATATACTGCATTTTTTATTATATTAATCAAAATTGTAAATAAAAGTTCTGAAAAATATTAACTGAGCTATAGTCTTTTTAAGGACTTTGTATCCATAATTTTCAGAGCTATTTATAAGTCTTAAGAAAATAAATATTTATATATCTCAATTATCTTCAAAAATATCTTAAATAAGTTTCTATTAGTTTAAATTTACCTTTTTAAATAAAACTTTGCTTTCCTAGTACTTTAATATTATCTAAAAAACTATTATATTTTTGTTAGATTTTTTAATATTAAACTTTATTTTTTTATAATATAAAGAAATATTTAAAAACAAAATTCTGATTTGTACTCTACTTTTGGAAGTTAAAATTAGTAGGGAATTTATTTAATTTTTAAGATTTAATAATTAAACATTAAGATAACAGAATTTCTGGAATTTTAAAGGAATTATCTTTATAATTTTAATTTTGAACTAAAATTTTAACTTAAATAATTAATTTTATTAATGACAAAATTAGTATTTTATTCAAATATATTTTGAATATAAGATTTTTAGGATTTAAATATTAAAATTAAAATGAAATCTGATTATGTTTTGTGTATAATTTTATTATTACTAGTACTTTTGTAACTATTATTTTTTAATATAATTCTATATATTTATTTGAATATAAAAAGATGTTGATGTCAAAATTAGGTTCTTTATAATTAAAAATAATAATATATAAATAATAAATTAATAGGAAAAGTGAAAAATTATTAGTTAATAAGATTAATAATTACATTAATTGTGCTTTTTCTTCCAATTTTTAATTAAAATTTATAGTTTATAATTTTATGTTTTCACTTTTTTTAAATTTTTCTTTTTTTTAATTAAATGATATGTTTTCTTAAGAGCATTGAAAATAATTATTCGGTAAATAATAATTTTTTACTATTTTATCATAGTAATTTAAAAATAACTAAATAAATAAAATAAAAGCATTATTAAATTAGTTTATAATGGAATTAGAAGATATTTTAAAGATTAACTAAAGATAATAAAATTTTAAAATTAATAGAAATAATTAATTTATTAAGTTAAAGCTTAAATATAAATAAAATATTAAAAGTTAAAAAATTGAATAGAAGATTTGGAAATTTAATAAAAAGATGAAAGTATTTCGAGTAAAAAGGCATCGTTTAATAAAAAAATAATGAAGCTAACATAAAATAATTCCAAGAATTAAAGTGATTATCTAAATAATAAGTTAAATAAATAAGAAAACTTTTATTTTAGGCAGAAATGAGAAATTAACAAATGCTAATTTAATTAAACATTAATGATATAAGGTAGAAAGAATCAAAAATAATTTATTTATATTAAAAGCAGATTAAAGCAAATTAAATAAATCAAATATAAAACTAAACTAAGAAAATTTTTTTGATTATTTAAGTAATTAACTAAGAATAATTACATAAGAGTCACAATTATAAAATTATAGATTTCTATGTTTTCTTTTAATCTAAAATTATTTACTTTTTAAATAGAAATAGTTAATTGAAATTTAAAAGTAGAAATTAAAGTCTTTAATAAAAAATTAGTTAATAATTAAATTCTTTAAACTTAATCAAGTTAAATATTTAAAAACTTATTTAATTTTCTATTTTAATTTAGATTCTCATACACTAAAATTTTATATTATACTTTATATAATTTTATATTTACTAAAATATAGTTTTAAGTTTAATTTACTTATTAAAAATTTGTCTTTAATAAAAAAAATTTAAAATAAGAAGAGAGAGAAGAAATATTGAAAACACAATTTAGGACTATTATAAAAGAAACAAAAGAACAGGAGCAGGAAGAATTAGCAAGAAGTTTATTATAAAATTAGATAAACTTTTATACTTAACATAATTAGCATGAAATATAACTAAAGTACTGCAATTATATTCCAATACTTAAAATATTGAAACTTCTTATTATAATTAAGATTCTAACTTTATTTTATTTTATTGCTAGTTTTATTATATTATTTTTTCAAAAGTTATTAATGATAAATTAATATTATAAAATATAATTAATAAACTAGTAAAATAAAATTTTATATCTTAAATGCAGCATAAAACTTTAAACTAATGATTAAAATTTGAATAATTTTGTTTATCATTTTTAATAAAAGATAATAAATTATTTTAATATTCATATAAAGGAAATTTTATTTTACTAAAATGATTAATATAAATTAATCTGGAGAAAAAGCTTAATAAGTATTGCAAACAAAATAAAAATTTATGTATTAAAATAGTTTTCCTTATCGATTAGATTGAAATATAGCAGAATTAGAACTAATGAAAAAAACAAAAAGTATTTTTCTTAAATTGATGATAAAAACTACTTTTATTTATTTAAATTTATTAGTTTATTAAAAAATAATTAGAAAAATAAAAAAAATTATCTTAAAAATAATCATTAAAATTTTATCTAAACTTAAATTAATAAATTTTAATATTCAAGCAGAATTAAATTAATTCAAATAAAAAAAATAGAGTTAAAATAATTTGGTGGGAAGAAATTTAAAGATAATAAGTTTTAAATTAAAATATAAATATTAAAATTAAAAAATAAATAGAAATTATACTTTATAATCTTTAATAATAACAATAAAAAAATATAAAAGTTAGGAATTTTTGCTTTATAAGAAGATCTTTTTAGGTCTATACCCACATTTGACAGCATTTATGCAACTACTTTTTTTATTTTTTAATAGTCTGGATACTCAAGTATGCTATTGAAAATTCCTTCCTGAAACTGTGTCCAAGTCGTGTCTTGATCTATTTTTAATCTTCTTATTTTAGTCCAAGCTCTTCCCGTAAATCTTTCCAGAAGAATTGCATTAGAGTCGTTAATTTTGTTACTTTTGGTAGAATTTTTAGTTTTGTTCCTTCTTTTTCTATCTTTCGTGAATTACATTCTCTTTCTTTAATTACAGATAGTATTCTCTTTATTAAGAGAGAAACCTCTTACATTTTCGGTAGATATGCCATCCAATGAAGCAGAAGAAGGGTTACTTTTTCGGACGGCTTTACTGGTTCTTGAGAAGTTAGTGAGATTGCTAAGAAGAGTACACCTAATATAACTCCATAAGAAATTCTGATTAGAGTTATTTGGAGGAAGCTTCATTCAAACTTTCCCTGTGTCGCAAGGTTACGTAGCTCTTGTTCCAGATTGTTGTTCCGAGATTCAATCGTTTTCCTAGACACATTAAGCACCTACTACAATTTCTGAACTTCCTTGCCATGTAAATTTAACAAAATTCAACTCCGAATTCAAATCGGCGCTTTGCTCTGCATCTGGGAGTTCTCAACCCTTATTAAATACATGTCTTGTCTCAGCACATCTAACTCAAAGGCGAGTTAGTCCTCAAATCCTAAGCTGGATATTAAGAATTTCCTCACAGCTAGTGCAACTTATTCCTAATACTGTAGGATTTCAGATTTCAGGATAATTCTTTTCTTGGAGCCCAGTCGATAAAAATTTTCTAAGTTTGTCTGTTGCTTTCCTTTTTCAAATTATTTTGCGCTCTTAGATAGTGGATAGAAATTTTTCTTAATGTTTGACATTATTTATTACACTAAATTTATAATATTTAATTAAATAATTTTAAAATTAATAAAAAAGATAAATAATTTATAACAGTTTGTATTTTAATTTGAATGCAATAAATACAAAAATCTAGAAAATTAAAAAAATAAAGAAAAAATAAAAATTATAATAAATTAGTTCTAATTTAGAAAATAATTTAAACTAATTAAGAACTAAATTTATTATAATTTAATCATAAATGTCTAATATTAAATTTTAAATAAATTTAAAATAAAGTTAAAATAGTTTGTAATCAAATTACAACAAATTAAAGCTTATTTAATTAAAAAAGTAAAATAAAATTTGATAATAATAAAAGGATATTAATTTGCTATAATTTAAAATTAGTTAATTTAATTAATTTATGATTAAATAAAAGTAAATATATTTATATTATGCTTTAATTTTTAAAAGTTAAATAAAATAAACTAAAATTTAAATTTAATTTAAAAATGCTAAAATATATATTAAATTAAGATATATTCACTTTTTTACTTTATCTAGCATACATAATTGTTCAATCTTCTGTTTAACTCCATTTTTTCATGCCTAAGGCAAATAAATAACTTAAATTTACAAAATCTTAAAATAATTTAATATTAATAGAAATGAAAATAATTAGCAAGCAATTAATAAATAGTAGTTAAATAAAGCAGACTATTAAATTAAAATAATTATAAATCAAATTTAAATTAGAAATAGTAGCAATAAAATAAGTTTAAATTAAATAAAATTAATCTAAGATAGCAACAAATATCCTTCTAATAGTATTTTTTGTGATTTTACACAACCAATGTAAGGTAAAAATTCAATTTTTTAGTTTAATGTATAAAGTGTTTTATATTAATATGGAATAAATAGCACAGAATGGAAGAAAATATAATGAGTAGTTAGGATCATTTTTTTTTACACTAAAACATTTTTATTTCTTTTTCATAAAATTTAATTAACAAGCGAAAATAAAAAATTCTGACCCTCTAATTTTAAATTTACTTGATATTAAAAAAAATATACTTTTAAATTTTATATTAACAATGCTTATTAATAAAAATTGTTGATATAATGTCTTAATTTTTTATTTATTTTATAGCTATTGTTTATTTCTATATTATAATTAGATATCTTAAATATAAAAGTTTAGTTGGCTTGTTATACTTATCTTTTAATAAGCTGAAAATGAGTATCTCATAGTTATGTTGTATATAACTTAGAGTAAAAGTGCCTGATAGTGTTAATTTAAATAATTTTATTTATCAATGAGCTATAATTTGTTTTGCAATCTTTTATCATTTCATATTTATAATTGAAATATATTATTAGGAGATTTTAACGCTCTACTATAAGGCTTTGGGGATAACCCTATTAACAACTATGACAATACAAATAGATTCTAAGAATTCATTCTCTAAAACGATTTAGAAATAATAAACGATGCAAATATGAACACATGCTTACATAAAGGGAATAAAAATATGTATTGCAACGATTATATTGTCATCAGTAATCACTTGAATATGAATTAATTTAGAAATTTTCAGGTTCATAATTATAGCTTATTTTCAGATTATATTCCATTCACAGTTGAATTTGTATACCATACTCATCTTCAAACTGAAAAAATAAAAGTGAGAAAGCACAAAATAAGTAGACTGTAGGATCCTATTGATAGATTTATCTATTAGAATTCATTCAAAGATTAAGTAGAAGTATTCTTCCTAATTGATAGAGATAACTTAGAAGATTAGTACACTTATATTAGAGACTGCATTTAGAACAATGCAGATTAAGTTTTAGGCTCATTTATCCCAGACCCGAAGTATAATAGACTTCCTAAAGGACCTCACATAAAAATATATCGAAGCAAAGAGAGAAAATTAATTGTACAAAGAAACTTTAGCATATATAGGGAGGAATAACTAAGAAATCATTGATCTTCACTAAAGAGCGAACACATTATGAAAAAGCTTTTAGCATCATTTATGATAATTTAAAAAACAAAAGGCCAAAAACAGATTCCTACTCCTCAATGAAACCACAAAAGATATGTTTTCTTAAGCAAAGAAAATACTTAACCCTAGACAAAGAAATTTGATGAACTTTAATAAGGAATTGAAGGACTAATTTGTAGAAGCATGGGAAAATTAGGTATTTAGCAAGCATTCGAATTTAACTAACCAATAGATTGAACTAAGTAACTAGAAAATAGATGCAATTTATGAAAATAACATAGAAATTCAAAATTACCCCTTTTCTTACTTATAAAATTTCGATCCTTTTACAATAGAAGAGATTACCTAACTTATAAGTCTAATTCCTAATGGTAAAGCAGCAGGGCCAGATGGAATAAAAGGAGAACTGCTAAAATATGCAGGATATTATCTAGCGTTGATGCTTCATTCTTTTATAAATAACATGCTTAGAATTGGAAGGATTCCTGAAGAGCTTAATACTTCTATCATAATCCCTATTTTCCAAAAAGGAAGTAAAGACGATTGAAAAAACTGACGCCCTATTTCCC
Source organism: Loxodes magnus (assembly GCA_946699065.1). Classification (NCBI taxonomy): domain Eukaryota; phylum Ciliophora; class Karyorelictea; order Loxodida; family Loxodidae; genus Loxodes; species Loxodes magnus. Next base: position 28,570 of record CAMPDV010001978.1, on the reverse strand, counting down.
TTATCAACACTATTTTGAAATTATATGATAAGGCCCTTACGAAGAGATTCTACTCAATAATTTATGAAAGACAGTTAATCCACTCAAGCTAAATGGGGTTTATGAAGAACAAATAAGCCACCTAATAAATATGAGTGATCCAATAAATCATAGATCTTTATCGATAACAAGCGAAAGGAAAAATTAAACTGATCGCAACTTTAATTGACGTAGAGAAAATGTTTGATTCTATTGAAAGAAGAATTCTTTTTAAATAACTAAGAAGAGTCAAATTACCACTAGGTCTCATCTTGGCTTTAGAATCATTTTATAATAACTTAACTACTTCCTTTATTATAGACGGAACAAATTCTAAGAAATTGAAATTTAGCAATGGAGTGATGTAAGGAAGTTCGCATGGACCTGTGCTTGCATTATTATACTATGACATTGTCATTAGACATATAGAAAACAAAGGAGAAATATTAGGATTCAGATGTGTTAATTTTAAGAATAGGTTCACTTGTAGAGGTTGAGCTGACGATTTAATCCTATTATCGAACTCATAAAAAAATATGTAGTCACTTATTAATGAAGCAAACTCCATTTTCAATTAGGCATTTCTTAAAATAAATGTCTCCAAATGCGAAACGTTATAGTTTTTAAAAAAGAAAAGCAAAAAAACAAAACTAGACTTAAAAATAGGAGACCAAGCAATAATTTAGAAACAGGAAGTCACATATTTAGGGGTGATCCTTCACCAAAAGAAGAATCTAATTAACCATTGCAAATACGTTGCTGCAAACTATCTTTCAGCAATTAAAAAGGCAGTATTTGCATTATCAAGATATAGAAACGTAACACCTTGAAATTTCAAAATGCTTTGTAGACTGTTCACGCTTCCTAAAGCAGAATACGGTGGTACTTAATACCTTGGACTGTGCAGTATGGAATAAACGGAATCTTGAACAGAATTGAAAAGAGCATGAGGTTAATAGCCAGAAAAGCCTTTTAATCAGTAGGAAATACGTTTAATGAATCATGCTTTGTAGACCTCAACTGGATGCCATTCAAACACATGATGGCTCTTAAGTATTTCAGGTTTTTCTTTAAGATTAGAAATGAAAGCTAAAGTCAACCTTATTCATCTATTGGAATATTGTTTGAGAATAATTATAAAGAGGGATATCAATATTATGATGAAGTTTAGAAACTGGCCTCATTTTATAAAATAGAAACTGATAATAAAGAGCACAATAACAACTTAACTTAATTCAATAGATATGTGTAGGCATAAATATAAAAGACATATTTTGAATTAGCTCTTTCAAGATTCAGCAAAATGCCTACTGCATAAATATATACAGAACAATTTTAAAACCTAATATAATTCCCCAAAATAACATACACGAAATTAAACAAAAAATATTTGAAAGAAATAATTTGCATCTATAAGATTAGAAGCCAGTCTTACGCATTTCGAAAGACTCTGAAAGATCGAAATTATATTATTGAAAACCCTTTTTGTATATGCGGAGAATATGACACTCTCCAACATGTAATGGAATGCATATATTACATTGATATAAGAGAATGATTGGTCTCCAAAATTGGTTAATGTGATATTTTGAAACTAATAAATTACGATTAACTATATATAAACTCTTTTCCTAAGAAAAAAATAGAAATGGTGGATGAATAAATAAAAATATTCATTCAAATGTTTATCAAAGGAGGCGAGAAATTCTATAACAAGAGAAAGAAGAAGAGCAATACGAGAAATAATAAAAAGAAGCAAATCTAAGAATAGAAAATTTTAATGAAGAGAATGAAGAATAATAAAAACAAGAAAACAAAGAATAAGATGTCCAACAAAATTAGATGAAAAACGATGAGGAAGAAGAAGATTGGAACGAAGAGGAAAACGATAGCGAAGATGAAGAAGAAGAAGATTGACAACAGAAAATAGAAAAAAATGAAAGTTAGCTTGAAAATGAACAAGAAAGGAGATACTTAGAAGAAAAAAAAACCTAAACTAGAAAATTAGTTCTGAAGAGCAATAAACTTGATATATAATAACATTTAAAAACAATATAATACCTTCAATTGGAAGAACATATTCTGAAAATTGAAGGTACCACAAATTTTTTTCGTTAAATTTAAATTTAAATTTATTTATAATTGAATCCTTACGCAATTGTTTTACATCTTAGTCAATTTCGAATTTTGTAATGATATTTCTTAGGTTTGATAAATTAAGTTTTTAACTGGAACTTCACTTAAGATACACGGCTTTTAATTCTTTTTCCAGTTGGATAGTTAATTAGCTTTCTAATAAATTTTATATTTAGCTTAAATTTTTTAAACTGTTAATAGTTTTTTAGAGCATCATAATATAGTTAAGTTATATAGTACTATTATCTACCTTTATCCTATTGAATATGATCTTTCAAGCATTTGCTTTAAGTTAGCTATTTTCTAGAATTTCTACTTGCAAATCTATTTTATTTTATGTTTGCTTAATTATTTAATTAAGAAAATTAAGCAAATACAAGGATAGGATGACGAAATAAATACTTCAATAATAAAGTAATATTTGAAAATTACTATAAAGAGTCTAACTCACCAAAAATAGTAGACAAATGAGTTCTATAACTGAGAATATAGAGTAATTCATAGATATTACTGTAAGTACTCTAATAACTAATACTATAAAGTTTCTATTTTAAATTTGACTAACTAAATATTCTTATTATCAATACCTTTGACTATTTATATGTAGCTAACTAAATCTTATTTTTATGTTTTCTTTTTCTCATATCCAGTCTTAATATCTTTGATCATTTCAGGACTTTCTTTTGCTTAATTCTAGTGAATAAATTATGGAAATATCTTAAACTTCTCTATACTTTTTTAAGAATTGAAATACTTTAATTCCCTAGGCATTAAAATTATATTGTTAAATTTATAAAAATTTTATATTGTAACAAATAATTTTTATATAGAGTTAAACTGAAAGTTATTTGATAAAAAATTAAGATGAAAATAGTTTTATTGGTAAGATCTTTTAAGAGTTAATGGAATTATTTCTGCAATAAGTAGTATATATACAATCTGATTCTCATATATATAAGTTTAGTACTTAATATAAGATGGAATTATTATTATTTATTGTAATAGTGTTTCAATATTAGGACTGAATGGTTATTTAAGAAGTTGACTACTTAAATGATTTACTGTAGTTAAGTCTCAAGTAAATGTTTCCAAAAAGATTAAGTGATTTACTTTAAAGTTTGTTATAAATTTTTAAAGTTTATAGAAGGAGATAATAAATTTTGTGTTGAAGTAAAGCTGAATACAAAATGTATTTGAAGGAGAATCTAAAGAAGAGTTTCTTAAATATTAATTATATACTTATTAAAAAAAATCATCTTAAGTAATTTTCCTCTAAGTTAATTATGGTTTACTATTTTAGAGTATCTGAATGGTAAGCTAGAAAGATTAATTTGAGATAAAGGGTAAGTAAAAACTAATAATTATGAATTAGCACAGTTTAAAAAGAGATTGAATATTAGTTTTGTTATTAATTTTCTTTTTAGAAGAAGATGAATCCAAGAAGATATATATAAATTCAAGATATGTGGTTCTTATATTAATAATACTAAAGTTTCATAAAATTATTATTATTATTATTTTTAGCTACGTGTTTTTTTTAATTTCATAATATTGTTAAACGTATACTTACGTGGTTTTTGTATATAAGGAATTGTTTTTTCTAAAAAATAATAATAAGAAATGTCCTAGGTTGTTTAATGTCAATCTTGTAACGGAGATTTCAACGGTTAGGATAAGATTCCTATGTTATTGCCATGTAAGCATGATATGTGTTATCATTGCATTCATGATCAGTATCTAAAAACCAAAAGTATCAAATGTGCAAATTGTCAACAAGTTCATAAGATTCATCCTTCAAAGTTGTAAGAAGACAGTTAGTTACTTAAGTATCTAGAGTAAAAGAGTATCATGGAGAGTATATCATTGTTGGAGAATCAATCACTGAGATTGCGTTAAGCTTAGACTTAATTGTCTAAGGTTTAATTTGCTTTCATCTAGTAGTTGATTAGGCACGTGAGTAGTTACGTTTTAAAGGGCAATATTGTCTTATAAAGGTAGTTGTTTGACTAGGATCGATAAATATAGGAGTAGTTAAGGTTCTTAAAAATCTAGAGGTAAGTAATAACTATTTGTAATAACTATTAGTAATAGCCATTAGAATTACTAAGGTTAGGATATTTCTAAGTATGAGTCTAAGGTGTTGAGATTGTTAGATGAGGTTTAGAGGATCGTCGATGTGAGGGTATCGGTTAATGTTTACGAGGAGTTGGACAATTATAAGTTGAGTCAGGAGTAAATGATTAAGGAAAATGATTATTTGAGGAGTGAGATATAGAAGTCGAATGATTAAGTCTAGAATCAGTAATAATAGTTGACTTAGTTATAAGGTTAGTTGATCTAGTTCTAATAAGTTACGCCAGTAGTGTAGTCTAATTAGCCAATTTCTCCTCTATAAAATATTTCTCAGTAGGCAAAGATATAGGATATCAGTATAACCATCGTATCGCCGAATAATAAGAAATTAATGCTCAAGGTCAAATAAGAAACTACTATAAGATAGATAAAAGAATAAATCTAACAATAAACTGAGTTACGATCATGAACTCTCGACATCTTAAAGAGAAATACTAAACTGGAGGATGATTAATCTGTATCGAGTTTATAAATTGTCGATGGGAAATAGCTTCAAATGAGAAGAGGTAAGTTTAAAAGTTAAATGTATTATTAGATGGTAAGTTTATTATATAAATAATTTTAGAATGTACGTCTCATTTTTAAAACATATAGCATGTAAGTATTTTAATATTCTTTAAACATATAGATGGTAAGTATTTTAATATTCTTTAAACATATAGATGGTAAGTATTTTAATATTCTTTAAACATATAGTCTGTAAGTATTTTAATATTCTTTAAACATATAGTCTGTAAGTATTTTAATATTCTTTAAAAATATAGTCTGTAAGTATTTTAATATTCTTTAAACATATAGATGGTAAGTATTTTAATATTCTTTAAACATATAGATGGTAAGTATTTTAATATTCTTTAAACATATAGAAGGTAAGTATTTTAATATTCTTTAAACATATAGATGGTAAGTATTTTAATATTCTTTAAACATATAGAAGGTAAGTATTTAAATATTCTTTAAACATATAGAGAGTAAGTATTTTAATATTCTTAAACAAATAGAGTGTATTTATTAATATTGATAGTATGTAAGGTGTATTTATAGTTTTTTTCTGTTTTTTAGATCGTAGGTTTAGAATAATCAATATAGGAAGTGAGTTATTAATTATTTTATATAGAATGTATGTTAGTTTAAGGTTATTATAAAGGGGGTGAGTTAGTGTTTTAATGAGTTTAAAATAGGACTCAATGAAAACTCGAATTGCTGTGAAATATTCTGAGTGAGTGAATGACTTTAAATACTTAATTTAAACTCTGCTTAATTTGAACTCTACTAAATATAAGTTTATTAATTAAGTATGTATATAAGGGGTATTAAAGTAATTAATGATTAATAATAGTATATTTAAATATATCTTATATATTTTTAATATATCTTAACTTATCATTTGAATATATATTATTGTGTTTGTTATTATTGTGTTTTTTTATTATGAAGTTATATTATAATTGATATTTTATAATTGATATTTTTATTATATTTTGTTATTTGTTTTTGATTTTGTATAAGGTTGTATGAGTGTGGAGAATGAGTATAAAAGATTTAAGTTATTTTATAATAATGTATTTTAAGTATTGTAGTTAGAATATTTAGTATTGTAGTTTAATAATTATAAGTAGTTTTTAAGGATTTTAATTTTTTTTAAGGGTAAAAGTATTTTTTTAAAGAGTAATTAGAGGAAGGGTATATTTTTTTACTTTCTAAAAGATATAAAAACTATAAAAGTTATAAAAGTGTAAAAAGTGAAAGAAAGTTAAGGAGTAAAAAATTTTTTAAATTAAGACTGAAAATATTTTTTAAAATAAAAGGACAGAAAGAATGTAGTTTTAAAGAAATAAGAAAGATATACCTTTTTTAAGAGTTTATAGAAAGTTATTTATTTTTTTTAATATGTATTAGATAATTTCTAAAGTATTTAAAGTTGTTTAAATAATTAAATTTTTAATAATTAAAATATCTTTTTGTTAAAAATTTGTGAACATTTTATAGGAAAATTTTCGGACGGAACAAATTTTTTTTTTGGAATTTTAAAAGAAGGGTAAAGTTTTTAGATTTTTAGTAATCAATTTTTTTTTTATTTAATAATTTTTTTATATTATGAATGGGAAAAATCAAAAAGTAAAGATAATTAATTATTAATTAAATTTTTTTAATCTAATTTAAATAAAATAAATTTTTATAATTTGAGTGGAGGTGAGTCTAAGAAAGTTTTAATCTATATCAGTTAATTTTTGTTTAACTGATAAAACCGATTTAAGATGTAAAAATTTAATTTTTGTTTTTCGCTCTGAATTTTATACTATAGAAGATTTTTCGGATGGAACAAAAATTTTAGAAATTTTGATACAAGTTTTTAAGTCTAAAGTTATTTTTATTAAAGTAAATCATTTAGAATTTTTTTAGATAATGCATAATATAGAGATTAGGAATATTAAAAATATTTTTATAATTAAATTTTTGTTTTTTTATTTTAGATTTACTACAGAAACTTTTAAAGATAGACTAATATTTTAATAATTAAAAAAATATAATTTAATTTAATTTTTTCACTCTAAGTTTTTAATAAAAATATTTGTTTATTAGACTGATGCTATATAAATATTTTTTAATAATAATCAATTAATTTAGTTTTTTATATTTAATACTGATAAAGATGATAAATATCTCATTAAGAAATATTAAAAATAATAAATATTTTAATGTTCATTTAATAATTAAAAATTACTAAAAAACAAATTAAAAATCAGAAAATTTATTTTCTTCGAAAAATAATTTAATTGCAAATATTAATCTATAAAATGAGAAAAAAATTTAATAGCAAAAAAAATTTAAATTTTTTAGACTATATCATATGAATCTTTATTCGTACACCAATAAAAACTTAAAAATTTTAAATTTTTTATAATGAAAGAAAACAATTTTTTAGCAGAAAATATGAAAAATTTTAATAAATATATTTGTTTATTCTAGAAAAAAACTAAATATATTAAGCTAAAATTTATTATTAGTAATGTATTGCTTTCACAACAATTATTTTTAAATCTAAGTTTAGTGTTTAATATTATTAACTGTAAAATTGAAAATTAAATTATAGTTAACTGAAATATTTTAATTTTCAAACCAAACAATTTTAGAAGTTAATTAAAAATAATTAAATATTAACTAATATTACTATAAAAAATTTCTTTGAAATCTATAAAACTAAAATTTTTTAATATTGTTAATCTTTTAAAAATGTATAAAATATTGCAGAAGTTTAATCTGATAACATAATAAAAGATACTAATAATTTTAAATAAAAATAAATATTTATATTAAATAAAATAAATTTATATAATTATGATACAAATTTTAAAAATACAATAGAATATGTTAATTTAGCACCAGAATAAATCATTTTATAAGATAAATATACAAATTAAGAACGAAAAAAACATACGAGGCTAAAATTATAGAATAATCTAACTGCTCTGCATTTTAATTTAATTATTATAAAAGGAAAAATAAAAAGATAGAATTACATTGCAAAAACTGATGAAGACACATATTAAATACTATTTGAAGACTTAATTACTAAATTGTTGTCTTTTAAAATATTTTAAATTAAGCTAAACATTAAAATAAAAGAATATAAATAAGTAATAAATAAATTTGATTATAGAGCGCGTAGAACCTCATTTATGTGCAGCTTTTTATAATAAAAAAGAAAAATAAATGATAAATTATAAATAACTAAGCTATTTTAATTTTTTTCATATTAGATTAAAAAAATTAAATCCTTCATCAACAGTAATTTTAAAATAAATAAATTGTAAATCAAAACATTTTTACAAAAAATATAAAATAATTAAAAAAGATAAATAAAAATAATTTAATTATAAAAAAAGATTTTTAAAATTTAAGAATCCAGATAAATGTAGTTAAAAGATTAATAATTAATAAAATAGCTATTTTTAATAAATAAATAAATAAAAGTTGCCTACAAAGTAATGATTTTTTATTATAATAGCTTAAATTAAAAAAATCCAATAATAAAAAATTGCAATCTAACATCTTATAAAAAAAATTATTTTTATTGATTCTTAACTATTTGAATTTTTTTGCAAAATAAAAAACAAAAGAGCAGATTTCCTCGATATTTGAAAGATAATTATTAGATAATTTACGAAACTATAATATAACATAATTTATTAACGTGGTGTCACCTTTATTTGATTTGCCATTAATCAAAAATTTTAAAGTTTAAAATTGTCTTTAGTGTTATACCATTTCTAATCTTCCTGAGTCTTCTTCTTAGAATATATATTTTTAGAAATAAGCTTACAGTTATTTACGCTAATTTATTAAATTTGGATTTTATTTGTTCAATTCTCAGATTGACTGGTTGGAAATTTTATTTTTTTGTATTTATGTGTTAGACATTAGGTATGCCATTTTTCTTCAAGCCCTTATATTTTTCTTAAAAATTTAAAATTCTCCTATAACATAGCTTTGAATTCTTAGAGTGTGTTTTGCTAATTGTAATTTGAATGGGATGGATTCTGTTTAGAAGAGACTTTTTCAAGAAATTTTGCATTTTTTCTATTTATTTTAATAATTAATAAAATACGAAATAGTTTCTTTAACTCAAAAATTTATTAAAAAGATTAGTTATAATTCTTCTCTAAATATAAACTAAAAAGTCTTAGAAAATTATTTTGTATAAAGAAGAATAAATATCTTATATTTATTTTATGTAAATGCTAGATAATAATGAAAACATAAGAAGTAATAAAAAAGTTTATATTAGTAAATTTCTTACTAAATTCATAAATGAAATTTTTAAAGGAAAATCTTTAATAATAATTAAATAAACCTAAAAGTATAAAACTTATAAATAACTTTACTTTAATAACATTTTTATTGTATGTAGTTTCCGATCTAATTCAAATACTTAAATTTATATAAATTTAAGTTTATTAATATAAATTTTTTTTTCTCATTTGGCTTTTATGTATCATGCTTTCATTATCACTCTCTTTTTATTCTACCTTCGGCTCTATTTAATTTGATATACTTCTTTCAAATATTTAATTTATTTTCATTTTAAATTCTTATGAAGATCCATTTCTAATTTTTATAAAAGGTAAAATATAAGTTTAACTAAATTTGATTTATGCTATTAGTCTTTCAAATTTTTACCTAGAAATTTTCAGAATGATTTAAAAATAAGTTCAAATAGTAGAAACATTTGAAGATATGTATAAACATGTTTTTATCTTTCACTCATATAGATATCACTTTTCACAGAATAATACAGCAAATGTAATTCATATTGCAAACTACAAGAATCAGTTCGCAACTTCAAGAATGAGATTATTTCTTTCCTATATTGCTTATTTATTATAGTTAATTTTAAAAAATTTCTAAGCTTCTTTTAGTTTTTCTTGGATTATCTATGTAGTCTGCATGACTCTAAAGCGTAAAATAGTTTCTTAATAAAATGAAGCTAAAATGTTATGTTTAATATAGTTCTGAATAGGAATATAAGTTAAAGTAATGAGTTGATATTAATAATTAATTTGATAGAGACAAAATAAATAAGATAAAACTAATAAATAAGAATTAATTATATTAAGATTATAATTAAGCTATAAACATTTTTTATTTTCAAATTCTTATAGAATAGACTTTACAATATAAAGTGAATTAAGAAGCTTAGAATTTATTAACTAAAGCTAAACATATGAACACAATCAATTATTAATTAAAGAAAATATAGATAATCTAATAAAAGTAAAATTCTCTGACTAGTAAAGTTTTAGATAAAGCATACTCTTTTATAAGAGTGCCTGCTAAATTGTTTGTGAAGTGTTTTAACTTATAAAGTTATAGCATACAGTGTGAAAAAGTAAATAAAATGAGTCTTTGAAGCAAATACAGAGAAATGTATATCATATTAATTTAAGATAAATATTTTGGTCAGATTTTATTTAAATTTCATTAGAATATTTAAAATTCTCTTTTTGAAGTTATATTTTCTATATTAAACTTCCTAAAATTAATTAAAATATGCCTTAATATCATAAGTTAATGAATAGTAGCTTAAACAACTAATAAATTCAAATTAATATTGGAAATTAACTTACTAGTTTTGAAAAGAAATTAGTATATAATGATTTAAACATTTAAAAGAAAATTAAACAATACTTTAATTTTAATAAAATTTAGATTATTTTATGCATTTTCAAAATAATATATTAGAAGTTTAGCTATTGGAAAAATTTAAGCTGCTTGCAAATATCAAATTAAAAAACTACTGAAGGAGATAAAAGTAAAGATTATTTAAAAGGAAATATTTAGAATGACACAAATAACTTAATAATTGAATAATAAAAAACATCATTGTTAGTTAAATAATAATAAAGAAAAAAGATAAAAAATATTAAAATTATTTTTTAATATGTTTTATTCTTAAAATTTTCTCCCTTATTATTCTTTTATCATAATTTGTTCAATTATGTTTTAATTTTATGATTTGCTACTTTAAAATCTTGACTAGTCATATAATTTTTTAATTGCAGCATCTCTTATATATTTTTTGCAAAATTTTTCCTCTTTAATCATTCTATTTTATTGAATTAAATTTCGTCGCTTTACTCTTTTCATTAAAGGAATAATATCTGTTTTTTCTAATATATTAAATTATTTTTTTGCTAATATTTTCTTTTTAATATTATTTTATCTTATTTATCTTCTCTAATAATTAAACTTGCTCTTTTATGTTTCATCAATTTGATATTTTTAATATTTCTCTCATTTAACAACAATAAATAGTGAATTGATGGAATTTATTTTAAATGTTTTTTTTCATTATTTTTAGAAATTGGGTGGAAATTACTTAAAATTCGCTCAAAAACGCATTTTAAAATTTGTTGTGCTTATCTCACTCTCATTATTCTTCCAATAAGCACGAAAATATTAAACTATTTCTTAAGCATTTCATTTTTTATAAATGTTCTGAAAGATAAAATTTATTTTCAAATTACGTTTATTTACTTAATAAATTATTTCGTTAAGCTACTCTTTTATGTAATAATCATTTTAAATTAAGAAGCTATTTAGCATTTTAAAATAACTAAGCAAAAATTAAAGTTATAAAGCAATTTAATTTTTATTTAATTTTTATAAATAAAATTTATAAATTAAAATTAAAATATATTTAAAAGCATTATTTAAAATATTAAGCTAAATAGATTAAAAAAGATAAGTATAAAGTTAAAAAAATTAGAATTATTAATTAATAAATAATTATAAGTTTCAGCTTAAAAATAAATTAATATTTATTAAATAATTTTTAATTAACTAATTCTTTTTGCGGGTTCAATTAATAAATAAAAAATAAAAAATGCCTTTTTTTCTTTTAATTTGCTATTTTACAATGCAAAATACATTGATAATGATTTTTAATTTATTTTTATTTTTAGACAATTTTATATTAATCCAATCATTTAAAAATTTATTCAATATAATCTAAAATAATTTTTTTGTTAGTATGCTTTTTTCATGATATTTCATTTATTATGTTTATTTTTTTCTTAAAGTTTTAATTAATAATTTTTTTAGAACAGTTATAATATAACTTTTTCTAATTAAATTTTAACTTATTCCTAAACCTTTTTCTTTGAAAATTAATTAATTTATGCTTATTTACACTTTTTTATTTTTTTACAATAAAAACAATTAGAATCTAAGTTCAATAAAAAATATAAAAGCAGATTTATTATGAATTAAATAACTTAAATTTAGTAAATAAGTTCTAATTTATTTTAATTATTCTATCTTTAGACTTTATTTTTAATCTTTATTTAATAAAACGAAAAAATAAGAAAATTTAAGCCATTTTCAGATCTATTCTATCCACCTTTTTATTCTAACTGTAAAATATTTTGCTGCTAAAAATTCTTAAATCATTAATATTAAGTTTTTCTTTTTTTATAGTTTCGAATTAAAATTATATAAATAGAAATTTAACTAATTAAAAAAGCTTATTGCTAGAACAACTATATTTCTATAGATTCTTGCATTTAAAAGGGCTTTAATTATAGAATGCAAGGAAAACTATATCATTAGAATAAATAATTTTATCTCTTTTAATTATTATTATTCTTATGGATATATTAAGATTATAATAATTATCTTCTATTATTTATTTTATCTTTTAGTAATATTAAGAATAAATTTTAGTTTATATTTTTATCTACAAAATTATCTATTTTTTTGATTTAGATCAAGAAATTGAGATAGTTAATTTTATTTTAATCATATTTTACTTTTTAGAAGTTTGGCTTCAAAGCAATCATGTTAATTATCTTTTAAATAATATATATTCATTATAATTTAATCTCTTATCTTTAGATCAGTTTTTAAAGATTTATATTTAGTAAATTCTTTTTTTATTGTGACCTAATTTAATAATTTTAATATGATAAAATATTTTCATTTTTTAGGTTCTACTCGTTCTGCAAAAAAAATGTAAACTTTGAGCTTCTCAAATTTAGTAATCTCAAAAATATTTTAAATTATATTCCTATTATTAATAAATAAAAGATACAAAATGCTTATCATATATTTAGTTTTCACTTTTGAAAAAATGCAATAAAAATTAAAAAAATTTATTTTTCATTAATTATTTTAGTAATTCCTTTAAGTATTTTAGTTTAAAGTTATATTTAAATTGCTTCCTTGCTTTGCTTCTTAAACCTTACCTATTTTTTTTGTCAAACTTACTATATCTATTTGATATAAACCTCTCTCATTTTTCCTTTTTTATAGATTGATTTATAAGTAATTTTGGAATTAAACTTTATATTAGCATTGTAAAATTAAAGTCTTACAATTTTTAAGATTGGTTATATGGTATTTTTAATTATTTAAATAACGGAAAGTTAAAAATATCAAAATTTGAAAGTTAAGAGTTTATCATAAGAATTTTCTTATTTAGCTTGTTTTATTCTAAAGAAAGGCAGGCTTGCAACAGTTTTTTGTTTTGCATTACCTGACTGACTTCTAAATTAGCTTCTCAAAACCAAAATTTTCTAAGTTCTTTTCTTAGAAAAATTTCTAAGCCTTTAAGTGACGTTTGCAGTATGTGCTAACCACTGAGATTTTATTCTAAATATGGTTGTCCAAGTTAAAGCCAAATTTGATAGCTTTTTTTATAGCGTAACTCCATTTATAAACTATTTTTTCATTTATCCCATATTTAGATATCATATTTCTGAATGTAGCCTACTACTAACTAGCTATATCCCAATTATTTATTAAATTAAGCATTATTCCTATTTTCATTTTTTTTAAGTTTTTCTTCTTATCATTTAGCATATTTCTAGAAATTTATTATTCCTTACTATATTTTTCTATTATTTAATTGGTTCTAAAATTGCTTAGGAAGTTTAAATATTAGCTTCTTTCAAACCTTCACCAACACTCGTTTCTTTTTGGATAGTTTAGACCGTTTAATTTTTTTCTACTTGACTATAAGGTAAAATATAATGCTCGCTATTGCATTGTAGACATTAGCGAATTTTTATGAGAACTTTATTAGGACAAACAAAAGGAACGTAATCATCCAATAAGTATGGAAAAATACCAGCATAAATGAAGCTCTAATTTTTAGCTTTATAAAGCACTTGATAGTTTGAAAGCTAAAAGCCTAACTCAAGCAGTTTCTTAATCACCAAAGAAAGTTAAATCTAAAAGTTCCCTTTACATAATTCATCTTCTCTAAAGGAATATCATTTACTTCTTCTACTTAAAACGAACATTCCAAGAAATTTTCTTTCATAACTGTAATACTAAGTTAATCAGATTAAAGTTTATTTTCTTCAGAGATTTTTAAATCAATTCCAGAACATTCTTCATTAACAAACTTCATCACCTTTTTTATAATTAAACTAGTAGATAATTGTATAAATAGGAAACTTAAAATTTATAAGATAATAAAATTTTACTAGGAAGTGTACATCATAATTTTATAATTACAAAGTTAACTATTTTCTGGATATAGAAATAATAAATCAGATAGTTTAAGATAATTATTAAAAGAAAACACTGTTTGAAGTAAGAGTAACTATAACTTAGAATAAAATTAAAGGTAATTTCTGAAATAAACTTGTTATAAAGTGAAAACATTTTTTTTAATTAATTTGAATTAAACTTTGAGATAATAAATTAATTATTTTTAAAATTAAATTGCTTGATATCAAGTGTCTTTAAGTTAATTATTGGAAAAATAAATTAAAGCATTATATGCTAAGTGCTTAAAATAAATACCATTATATTAATAACTTTGGTAAGGATTTCAGTGTAAGATTTGTATTTAAAAAATCAATTTTTTTGATATAAGGATTTAAAAGTTAAATTCTGAGCTTAGTCAATATTTTTAACTTAAATAAAAGAAGATTTTCAAGTTTAGCATTTTCCTGCTGTTTAATTTGAATTTAGGTAGATAAAAGAAATTAAACTTAAATTATCTTAGAATAAACTTTAATCATTTAAAAAGATAGAAAACTAATTTAGATTAGGGCTTATTAATATTCTATTTAATGAGATTAAAATAAATTAAAAAGTTGTAATTGAGCAATGAAAAAATGCTTTTTTATTCATAAAAAAGTCAAAGAACTTTTAGAATACTCAAGCTGATGAAAAGTAGTTAATTTTTGATCTATAGAATTAAAAATCATTATAGAGTTCAAATAAATTTTTTTTTCCTATATAAAGATAAAATTCCAAATGAATCATCGAATCAACTAAGAATTTATAGAGGACTTATTCATCAAGATTATAAAAATTAGGTAAAATAGCATATATTATTTATGATTAACTCTAAGGGAAAAAAAGAATAATCAGAATCCACATTAATACAGGCATTTCATAATTAAATTATATTAGAAAATAAAGGATAAATTTAGCTTTGGAAGTAAGCTAGTATATTAGCATTGAAATTAAAAGCATGAATATCTCAGGCTTTCTTTTCAGCATATAAACTTTTCTTTGATGCAAATATAAAAGTAAAACTATCTTATCTTATACAGCTTCTTTCTATTTTATCTTTTTCATATTAATGAGACTTTTTCACTATAAAAGTAATTATTTATTATTCTAATTATCCTTAAAATGAATCTAAAAAGATTGCTTTTATTAATAAGTCTTATTAAAATACTTATCAATTCATAAGGAGATTTTAAGTTATTATATGAAGAATAATTCTTAAAGTATAAAGATCTAAAGAGTTTTAGGTAATAATTATTTAAGTTATTTTAGCAAATTAATTCAACTTTTTAAAACCTTTTAGTGATACTTGGTAAATACTTTGTTTAATAATATAAGGAAAGTTTGAATATGATTGACTTAAAAACTAATTAGTTATATTAAAGTTAGATTTAATTTAAGAAATAAAATCTACATTTTTTAATTAAGAAAGCTTTCCTTAAATTATAATCTCATTTTAAGTTAATTATATTATTTATTTTCTAAGTTTCTGTATTTGAATAAAAATTAAAAAAATAGTAATTCCAATTAAATAAAAAATACACAGATGAAAAAATATATTCATTAAGTCTTTTAAATATAATTAAAAACTATCTAATTTTCCAATAGAAGGTAATAAAGAACAGAAGCTTTCTCTTTTTATTTTGATAATCTTTCTTAAAAAAGAAGTAATAGCGTAATAATAGAATGAGAAAGACGTAGAAATATATAATTATGAAATATAAACTAAAAATTATTTAATAAAAAATTGTTAGTTGCTTAATTATTTTTGTCTTTAATACCTAAATATCATTAAATCATGTAAAGATGACTTTCAATAAATAATGCACTAATATTTTTATGATAAAAATATTTTATAATAAATTATTAATTTTAAATAGCTGCTTAAGCACATGAAATTTATTTTATCTATCCTATCTTTATATTTATAAAATTTGATTTTATCTCTCAAACTTAAGCTATTCTTTTCACTAATTAAATTCTTCTCTTCTATCATTTAATTAAATCCTTTTTTAAGTAATTGTAATTTATTCTTACTATAAAACAAATTCTTTTCATTTATCTTTAAATAATATCTTTACGCTATTAAATTTAATTCCTTATATGAAAAGTTTATTAATGAAGAAAATTTAAAAATTTCCTTAATTATATGATTCTTAACTGAATAATATTCAAAATATTTACCCTTAAATTTTTATTTTTTATTAATAAAGCATTATCTAAATTCATATATTATCATTTTCTTCTATTAATTTTGCTCTTAACTAATAAAACTTTTTGTTTGTATTTTTCATTCAAAATAAATAAATCTAACTGCAACAGTATATTTTTAATGATTTATAAGCATAAATTTCTTGTTGTCTAAGTTAAAATAACTGTATAAAAAAGTAAAGTATAGCCATAAAGAATTGATCTATACCTAGAATAACTTTTTCTAATTTCAATTTTGATGAAATTTGGATTAACCAAAAATAAAAGAGTAACTATTCATTATAATTCTAATCTTAGCTATAAGTTAAATTTTATATAGCAAAGTATTTAGGAAAAGCTAATTTTTAGTTATTCTTTTGGTTAAATTAAGTTTTTTAAAAGTATTTATGATAATTTTAGTTTTCATTTACCTTTTACAAGTTAATATTATAAATTAGATAAAAGTGCTTAAGATAAAATATATCAAATGCTACTAAATAAAAATTACTAAACTTAATTACTTTAAGAGTCCAAACTTCATTTTTCTCTAGAATTTTATTTCTTTGATTAAAAAGCATAGGCCAATAGATGTGTTTACATATTGACATATTAAAAAGAAAGACTGTAAATTTTATTTATTGTAGATGAAAAGAAAGATTTTGGTATGGTACTAAACAGACTTAGTTCCTTTTTAATTTAGTAAGCTTAATATTTTTATTTTAAAAGGCAATGTATACTTCTTCACTCAATCAAGTTCCAAAGCTTAAAAAATTACTACAAAATGAAACAAAAATTGAGACAGTGTAGCAGTCAATCAAATAGTTTCTTATTTGAAATTATTGTAAAATATATTGCAAATAAATATTATAGATAAATAAATCAACTTAGTGTATAAACTCACAATATATATCTGGCAAATATACACTCTATTTAACTTTTCTCTTATTCTTTTAAGGAATAATTAAAATTAATAGTAAGGTAATTTAGATACAATTTTAAATATAATATATTATACTACAATTAGTTTTAACAATCTATACATAAAACTTTTCCTTTATTTTTTTAAATATAAAGTTTTAGTATAAAAAAAAATGGTAGAAGGGTTCAAGAAAGGCTTTTATACCACCTCCTAAAAAGGGGAGAGAAAGTAAGAACCCTCATTTCTAACTAACACGTCTTCTTCCTAGAAATAATCTTCTTCTCAAAACCTTCAAGAATAATAGACTCAACTAGAAACTTCCAGATCAACTTAAAAGATGGGACAAAAGCGCCAAAAGGCTACCTCGATGACGCCAACTGAAGAGGAAGGACCTAGAAAGGTGCTGGAGACGCAAGAAGCAGCAGCCGTGCGAGAGTTTGCGATGCCACAGTTCCAGGAAGAACAGGCATAAATTTTAGTCGCATTCTCTGACCTGAAGGAGGAAGTAAAGAAGCTACGATTAGAGAATAGAGCTCTAAAAAGGCAAGTTACTGAGCTCAAGGAATGGAAAGAAAGCTTCTGGGAAGTCTACGATCGAGAGCAAAACACTTTCTTCAGGGAAATGGGATTGCTAAAGCAGAGAACAACTGTGCTTGAAGAGAACAGCAAGTAGCAATAGTAGATAATTCAAGATCCAATGGACATAGAAGGAGCTATTAATTTACCGAGGAGTCCAGACAAGAAATTAATTAGGAATAAACCAAGATGTTTTGTATGCAAACAAACTGGACATAAATATAGACAATGTTAGAAATTTAAATTAATTAAATAATAGTACTGGAATAGAAAATAATAAGAAAAATAATAGTACTAATATTAGGATAAGATTAGACGAGAATTCTGTAACTAATTTTATCCGTCAGGAGGTCAAATCTATAAACCGAAGTGGTATATAATCTAAGGCGACTGAAGAAAGAGTCCTGAAGGGAGCTGGTTCCAGCCAGTTTATCAAACTGGTCCTGTGAACACGAGGTTGAAAGTCCTCCAAGTTCACTAAACTCCAATTTAAACTTTTTAATTTTAATTTAATAAAAGTTTTAGTATAACTTTAGATTTTTATTAAGCATTCTAAAAAGCCTAAGATGATAACATATAAAAGAGTGTAAATGTAAAAATTTAAATTAACTTTAGTATAAATAACTTTAAGAAAACAATTAGTAGAACAAGCGAATTTCTACATCACTTTTTTTATTAGAAGACTCTAATAATAATAACCAAAGATTCACAACTTATATATACTTTATTCTTAGTAATTTTTTATTTCAAAAGTTACTCCTATAAAAATAAAGACTTTGAAAACATTTCTTAGCATGATCCAAAATGAATTTGCATTAATATAAGACATTCTTATATTACTATTACAAATAATTAAAAAATAAAAAAGGTTTAATAATAGAAAGCAACTAAGTTGATTAAAAGGTTAAAGAATTGTTGTTCTCTACTTGCTAAATGTTTTAGCTTATATTAATATTTATACTATTCAAAATATGCCTGATAAGAACGAAATTATAGCTAACTTAAGAAGTAAACGATTCATTTAGAGTAAATTTTAAGAAATATTTAAAGCCGAAAATAATGATGAGCAATCAGAACAATTATATTTATGTCTATCAATGTCTATCAATCACTTGAAGTAAATAGGGAAATATTTGGAAAAACAAGCGAAGAAATATTTCAGAGTTGTTAGTTTTGTTACAAGTTTTAAAATATAAGAAACTACTAGAAGATTATTTTATTTATTAATATTTGCCTATCTTATTTTAATTGGATCTATAGTTATGTCTCATTCATAAAATATTACCTTTTATGCTTTAAAAAATAAATAATATTTAATATCTAACAGAGGTAAATAAGGAAAATATTCTAAGCATCAGGATCCACATTTAACGAATTGTGCATATTGATAAAATTTAATCCCCTTCAAGCATATTATAGCTTTGAGATTCTTTTAATTTTTTTACAAAATAAGAAGAGAAAGTATTTATTATCCACAATCAACTATAGGTAACTATGTACGCTTTTCTAAAATAATTGGAAAGAAGGGTATCAGTACTTTGACAACTTAAAAAACATGATTGCATACTACAATATTTAATTGGATAACTCAGAATATAGTTGCAGTCAAAAATCAGATACTAAGCATATAAAAATGTAAATTTAGCATAAATTTTATAAAGCTGCAACCTAAAGGTTTAATGGAATATATACTGCTAAGATATATACTGAATTATTTCATAATCTATATTAATTTCCAGGAATCAAATATACTAGACTAAAAAAATCATATAGAAGAGAAATTATAAGTATATATAAACTCAGAACCCAATCATTCAATTTCCAAAAAGATCTTTAAGACCGTCATTACCCTATTGATAGCCTTACTGAATCTGTGGAGATTATGACATCTTTGAAAATATAATGGATGTAACTACTATTCAGAGATGCGGGAATGACTTTAGTATAAGATTAGGAATTTTTTGAAAAAAACGTTTTATTTTCTATGATTAAGTTTATATAAATATGTTTCCTAGCAACCAAGCAGTAGAGATAGATTTGCAAATCAAAATATTTCACCGATTGCTACTTGATCGAAGAATGGAGCTATTTAAAATAGAGGAGAAGGAATAATCATAAAATGTATACATAAGAAATGTTGATGAAGTGTAAGTGATGTGATGAAACTTTTAAATTTAAAAGTTACTTTATAGTAATACAATTTTAAAGATATTTGAGTCTAATAGAGAAATAAATATAGAAAAATATTAATAACTATTTAAAATATCCTATACTTCTAGATTTTCATTCAAACTACTAAAAGAAAATAGAAAACGAAACAAGTATTATTAAACGAAAATATAAGAACAATATCTTTAGAATCTAATTTAAAAATATAACTATTAAAAGAATTAAAAAAGGAAAAAGAACATTTACTTGTTAGATACATAACTAATAATTAAATGTGAATGAAGGAAAATTTCTATATGAAATAGATTAAAAGTGTTTAATATAATTTCTATAAGTATAACAATATTTAAGAGATTGATATATTCTAAGTTATTCACTAATTTAAATTTTATAAAATTACTATTTAAATCTGACACTAAAATGTAAGCAAAATTAAATAAAATATATTCAAAATCTATTTAAATTAAGAGGTTAAGGTAAGAAATAGATAGAATAAATAATACTAAAATATTAACTGAATATTAGATTATGTGGGCTTTTAAGAAAATTTTATATAATTTAGAGAAATATTTTAAAGAATAAAATAAATTTGTATCTCAATTGTATTAAAAATGATTAAGAATGAATTATAAAATTAAATTTAGAGTGGAAAGCAACTAGATATTTATAAGTTTAAATAATAGAAATAGGAATTGAAATAAATCAAGAATTGCATATTAATTTTAAAATAACTTTTTTTTTAATTTAAAGCATGTGATAATACAATTTTTATAAAATCTCTATAAAGTGAATTTTGATTAACAAACAAAAATATTTTCTAATCTAAAAAAATGTATGAAGTTATTAAATAACTTTATTTGATAATTAAGTGAAAGCATCAAAAGTAATTTACCACATAAATTTTATTCTTTTTAATTGATTAAAATAATAATAGCATTTTTAAATTGGCTCATTAAAGCATAAAGGTAAAATGAATTTAAGTTGACTAATAATTAGAAATAAAATAAATAAGCTAGATAAAGCACTATGATTTTTTTAAGATAAATAAATTGATGAATCATTCAATCTAAATTTAATATATTACCTTTATGAAGAAAAGGCTAGTTTAATCACAAAAATATTCAAAAATATAAAATTTATAAATCTTAGAAAAAGTAGCTTAACATATCCATAGAAATATAAAAATTAAAATATCTTTGATTTCTATATAACAAATAAAAAGCAGAATAAAAAGATTTAAAATATTACTCTAGAGATTTTAATTATAAGAAAAAAGATACTTAATTTATTTAAAATAGCATGATAGATTTCATAATTTTAGGCTAATTCAAATTTAAATAATTTTAAATAAACTTTGTTTTACTAGAATGATAAGATAACCTTTACTTATAATATAAATAAATTCTTTATTTATTTATTTATCATAAGCGAATTTTACAAAAGTAGAAAGGCTATTAGTGATAATATTTAAAAAGTTTATAAATGATAATGTTCTTTAAATTAATAGCTCAAAATCACTTTAAAATACTAAAATATAATAAAAATATAAAAATATTTAGACATTGAAGATAAAAATTTTAATTATATTTGGATAACTTTTAATTTGATATACTTTGCAGATAAAAAAGGAAATATATAAAATTAAAATTTAAAAGAAGATTAAAATTAAAGAAAATAGCATTCAGTTTCTTCAGAAGTTTAATTAAATTTAAATTTTTTCATTTTGAATATAAAAGAGTTGTCTTATATATAAATAGAAATTTAGAAATAAAAGGAACTTATATTTAATATTTATAAAATATTAAAAAACATTAAATCATTAAAATAACTGTTCGCCTTCCGGCTTAATTGAAGTTTTAAATTTATAAAAGATAAAATATTTTGTAAACTGATTTTTTCTACTTTATAAAAAAAGTAACAAATTCTTTGATTAAAGTTTTAAAGCTAATTTATATAGTTTTAAAAAGCAGCAACTTAACTCACGACTACAAAAAATCCTCAGAAATGCTTCAATCATATAGTTCTAGAAGGAAAAAATCTATAATTCTTGAAATTTTTAACCAGAATAAATTGAAAATATAGTTGAAATTTCATTAAAGTTAGAAAATATATTTAAATAAGTAAAACTAGAGCACTAATATATCTTTAATTAATTTCAACTAAAAAAGTTTTTGGACCGGAAACTCCTTTCCGATTGCACGACCCGACGCTCTCTTTTTATGGAATAACGGGGATATCCTGTTGTGCTCCAGGCACAGCTGCTAGGGAGCTCCATCGCTATGAGCAGCCAGGCTTCAAGCCCCTACCAAGAGCGGATAATCTCAAAGACAGTGTTCCCTTCAGAAAATAACTCTGACCAGGGACTTTCTCTGCGACAGGAAAGGAACTTGTTCCTAGCCATAAAACCAGAAAGTGTTGTCACGAAGGTCATTCTCAGCTCCCACAATCTTTTCAATTATAATATATCTATCTTTAATTAATTAAATTTATTAGCTGCTAGACATACTAGCAACAGATATAATTTTAGTTACTAATTGATAAAATAAAATATAAATCTTTATTTATCTAAACTAAAATATCAAAAGAAATATAATTTAGTTTAGTTTTTTTTAAATTATGAATACAAAAAATATAATGGTAAAAAATAAATATCTTATTTATAACTTTGTCTAATCAAGAAGCTAAGAAAAAATGATTATACAAAACCAGAAGCAAAAATCGAAAAAAAAGTTGAAAAGAAAAAAATTTGGGTAATTATAATAAAGGAAACTTCGATTTGAGTCAAATAAAGTAAAATATTGAATGCTAAAAATGTTCAGCTAAAGCTATTTTTTTAATATCGGTTTAAGTTTTACTATAAAATAAAGGAAGGAGGAAGGCTTGTAAAAATAAATTATAGCTTTTTTATTATAATATTAATTAAGTTTTATGAGAGACTATTAACTGTAAGAATAAGCACAAAATTAAAATAAAATAAAAATTTTTAGCTATTGAAATATGAATATTTGCTTAGCACTAAGTAAATTTTTTAAAACAATCATATATTGATATGGAGAACATATTATGGGCGTATATCAGATAAATTTTTTTAATAATGTAATTCTTAAGAAGATTTTGCAACTATATTCTAGGTTTTTATGATTTGGCTGCATATCCTAAATATTTAAAAGCAAATGATAACTATTTTTGAAATTAATTATGCAAGCCATTAAAATAATTTTGTGTTAAAATTTATCTAGAAGGATTAAAAAAAAATATGATGGTAAAAAGTTAATTTTAAAGATACTAAATTTAAAAAATTTTAATTTAACTTTATAATTTTTCTTTTAAATATTTTAAGATTAAATTAAAGATTACTATTACAGCAATAGTTTAATTAATTTTATTTTAAAAAGAGTAATTAAATTAAATTATTTTATTTTTGACATCTGATTGAACTAAGTTCTCTTTGCATTTAGTTAAAAATTATAAATAAAATTAAGTTAGTTCCTTTAATTTTTTCAATAGACTAGAGAAAATATGAAAATAGTTAAATTTAAATAAAATATAATAATTATTTTAAAAGATTAAAAAGGAAATAGCATTTTAAAATTATCAATTAAGAAATTCTTTTAATTTAATGCTTTATTAGCATTAAAGATTTAAGAAATTCAGTCTTATCATGTCACCTATAATGAGAACTAATTTTTAAAGAAAAAAATCCTTCAGTTAAGGTGCCCAAATATTAATTATGCTTAATTATAATTGTTCAGATACATTTTTCTCTTGCTTACTTGTTTTAAATATATTATCAGACTGAGCTATTATTATTTAGATATTTGATGTTTCTCTTTATAATATATATCTCAACTTTTTATTCATCCTTTTTTAATTTTCTTTGCCCTGTAGTTAAACTTTTTAATGTTATAATCCTTACTTACTGAAATAAAGATTTTTAGCAAAGATATTTTTAACTGGCTTTTAGAACTTTCCATATTTACTTTTTTTAATTGATATAAATAAAATCAGAACCTTAGTAAATTATCTAATAGATTTATTTATTAATCATTTTTATTTTTTAAGATAAAATTTAATCTCCTTTATTTTTGTCCCTCGAGTACAATCTTTATTTAAGTAATCATTTCCTCTTTTTTATTTTCTAAATTTTAATTTTAAAATTCAAAAGTTTGATAATTATACCTTTTTACTTATCTAAATTCGTTTACATATTAAAGCTCTCGCTTTTTAATTTAATCTTTCTTAAAATTGTTTGTCATTCTTTAAATAACATTAGAACGAAGATTTTATTTTCGGTAATAACTAGTAATATTTTACAGTTGCATTAACTTAATTTTATAATTGAGAAATTTTCATTTTATTTAGTCTATTTTGCTGAATATTTCTATCATTTTTAAGTGAAATTTCTAAAATTTTTTAGAGGAACGATAAAAACCTAGCAATAGTCATATTTATTTTCTTTATTTAAATAATTCTAAATTAAGTTTATTTATCAATCATTACTATAAAAAAAGTAGAGCATTTTTAATTAAAATAGCTATAGTTATTTAGCTATTTCAATTTTCTTTAGCAGACTAAGAAATTAAAATAGATTTTACTGAGAAAATAACTAAAAATCAATTTAATTGAAGTGGTTGTCTTCTTTTTTTCTTTAGATTTAGCTAAATAAATTACATAAATTGATTTTATTTATGAAGATAGATGAGAAGCAAATAATCTAAAAATATAAATACTATATATATAAAATTTTAATAAATTAACTAAGAATAGAAAAAATTGTATAACTATCTATATAACTTAAAAGCTGGAAATCAGACAATAGATTTTCGTTTTTAGTAAAGCAGATAAGCTAAGAATGTGCTTATTAAGTTAATAAAATAAATAATACAGAATAAAGCTAAGTTAAATATTGCTTTATAAGTCTATTAGTTTTATTTATTAGCACCTTTTTTAATTTAGGCTTGGTCATTATTCTCTCAGGCTTATTTTAGATTGATATTACATGAGTTATTATTATAAATGCTATATTATAATTTTTATTAAAATAACTTAAAAAGGAGAGATTAATTAAGCTTATATAAGTAAAATGAAACATTTAATAAGTATCTAAAATTTGTTTTATTTCAATCTCTTTTAAATTTGTTTAATTACAGCTTCTAATGATAGAAAATTTAAAACTAGTGATGCTAATTCATTTATTTAAACTATATTTTTTAAAATAAAAATAATAAATAATTAAATAGAATAAAGTTAAGTGTAAGAATCATAATAAAATTAAAACTTAGATTTTCTTAGCTCTTTTCTTAATTTTAATAATCATAGTATTCTGCTTTAAATATATTCAAATAGTTTGAAAACTTAACATAATAAAAAATCATCTTTTAGTATATTTTTCAAATATATTAATCTATTTTTCTGAGAAATTTAAAGCTTTCATTTGAATATTAAAATAATATTTAGAAAATAATTATTTTTAAAAGTTTTAATGATTTATTAAAGTCAAAGAATAATATTTTAATAGAAAAAGATCTTTAAATAATCAGATTTATTTTAGTTTCTATCTTTAATTTTATTTTATTAAATGTATAAAGTTCATAAAATTAGAGGGCCAATCATTTATTTGTAATTTTATTTAAAATACTTCAATATTAATTAACTCCTAAATTTCTCTAATAATTTAAATAAATTATTTCTTATTTTTGTTTTTTACATTATTTATTATCTAAATTTTATTATTTTAATTTCTATTATTCTTTTTATATATGAATTCACTACTCAATCAGATTGGATTTAATTAGTTTTATTCAAATTATTAAAAACTAACTTTTATCAATTTTCTTATCTATTTGAATTTTAGTGTTAAATAATCTCAATTTAATAGTTAAATGTTTGATAGTAAAAATAAATATATTAATTATTTCTTCTAAGATATTTCTTTGATTCCTCCTTAATCGTCTGTTTTTGAAACTTAATTAGAACTTTTTTAGTAATTAATTATAAACAGAAAAAGATCAGAAACGAAGATTAAATGTTACTAAATCTTTCAATTTTTTAAATTTAATTAGTAATTGTTTGGAGTATTCATACTATTATAGTTAAAATATTAACCCTTAATCTTTCGGATTACAACTTCTAATACATTTTTATTGATCGATTGCTAATCTTGTGGTTTAGGAAATATTTATATTTATGTTTAGCTACACAAAAATAAATAAAGCTATCATATTATAAGAAAAAAGAGAAATAGTTTTTAAATTTAAGTTATTTTTGTTTTTATTCTTCTATATAACAAGCTTTTTTGAATAAAATGCTATTAGTTTTAACTTTAAAATTAGGTGATTAGTCTTTTAATATTTAGAGAATATTACTATAAGTTAATTAACTTAGAAGCTCTCTTTTATTTTTAAAATTAAGAAGCACTAATAACTTTTATTACTTGATAATTTTAATTGATAAATGTTTAAATTAGTTTATCACTCAATTTTAATTTTTATCATTTTTCAAAGAAACAATCAATGTAATCTAAAATAAATTAAAGCAATTTTTTAAACTTGAAAGAATTACTTAAAGGAATTATTTTAATAATAAAATCTATATTTAACTAATTAATAATTACATTAAAATTAAAAAATAAAATGTTTCTTGTGTTATTTTTAGAAATATATTCTAACCGAAAAAACCTTTAAAATTAAAACTTTTTAAATCGTCTTTCTGATTTAAAATTTTAATCTGTAATTTTGATTTAATCCTAAGATAAATTATTAGTTTATTTATAATTTTATGAAAATATTAAAGTTAACTAAAACTTCAAATATAAATTTAATTTAATTTAATTTTAGGTAAAGCTTATTTTCTTTATATCTAATTAAGATATTTCATTATATTATTATTTTATCTTATCATTTAAATATATTTAAGTATATAAAGTTTTTATCTTATTTTTCTTAAATCTTAATTTTTTAATAATAATAATTAAATAAAATAAAAAAATGTTTGTTTTTTGAGGGTTTTCTATTTTATACCTGCTATCATTATGTTTACATGGATAAATATCGTGATCATTTCTTCATTTGGAACGCTAAACTAATGATTATCTATATTTCTATATGAATTTACTATTTATATACTCCAATTTCATTTATTCACAGAATATTTAACATTCTTCTTATTTTTTATTGTTCTCTTATCTGGAGTTTTTTTCATTCTCAGCATTGTATTAATATTTAGTTATTAACTTTGAGGTACCAGCAGTTTTTATCTACTTTTCTCAGAATTAAAAATATTTTCTAATATTTTATTCTTTTTTTGTTAATTTTTGCCAATCTTTTCATCTTGCTTGTTTCTTAAGCAATGAGATCAACTTAATCGTTTTCTAGAATCATTTTTTACAACGACTAAATATCGTTTGTTATTGATAATAAGGTTTTTATTTCTGTTGCTATATTATTTTGAATAGCTAATAACGTTTTATTAATATTTTTTGCATTATAATAGTCAAAATTGCTCATTGGTCCTTTGATATATTCTCCAAATATTAAAATTGTTTTTCGTATTTTTAGATTACTTTTTTACATATTTTCTAGTTCACCCTAAAGTTTTTTATTAGCTTTGCTCAAGATTCTCTTATCTCAAAAGATTCCAATCAAATTTTATTTCATATGAAGAACTTAACTTCCTCCTTTTCCCATCGTTTTCTCACTATTCCTCTTGCCACTTTTCTTCTTAAATTTTTAATTAATCTTTGGGAGGTGAACTAATGGCTCTATTTTTCATCTTTACTTTTTATTTTTTCTATCAAAAAATCGTAAAATATAAATAATTTAGCATTTAATTAGTTAAGAACAACAATAATTAGCTAATAAGAATAGAAATTAGATGCTAATTTAAAAAATAAACAAAATTAAAAAATTTTTAATTTTTAGTCCTTTATTGAAGAAACATTTCAGGGTAGAAATCTTTAAGAAATTCTTTTAAAAATAGCAAAAAGATATAAATAATTAATAATTTTAATTTAATTTTAAAACATTTTTATCATTATATATACATTATTGTATAAAATTTTACTTGATAAAATAAATTATAAAGATTTATCTTAATATAAATAAATAATATTCATAAATAAACAACAATTTTCATTTTTATTTAATTAAATAAATAAATATATTCTTTTGAGAGATTAGAAATTTAATTTAAATTAAAAAGATTAAATATGAAATGAATAAACTCTAATTTATATAATTTAAACTTTCTATTTAGATCTAATATAACTTATTAATATTTTTACCTTAAAAAATATTAATGCAATGCTATTTAAAAATCTCAAATATTGTTTATATTTTTTTCATTATTTAAATTCTAAAAAATACTTAGTACTGAAAAAATTTATTTAATTATATATTT
>CAMPDV010001977.1:0-84196 GCA_946699065.1 Loxodes magnus | reverse complement strand
AAAACATATCAAAAACTGTGCTTATTATTACTTTAAAAATTACACAACTATTTTTCATACATTGTTAACTCACTCTGGTATTAAAATTTCGTATTCTCACTTCAAAACATATCAAAACAATGTTTTTTTTACTTTAAAAATTACACAACTATTTTTCATACATTGTTAACTCACTCTGGTATTAAAATTTCGTATTCTCACTTCAAAAATTTCAAAACAATGTTTTTTTTTACTTTAAAAATTACACAACTATTTTTCATACATTGTTAACTCACTCTGGTATTAAAATTTCGTATTCTCACTTCAAAACATTTCAAAACAATGTTTTTTTTTACTTTAAAAATTACACAACTATTTTTCATACATTGTTAACTCACTCTGGTATTAAAATTTCGTATTCTCACTTCAAAACATATCAAAAACTGTGCTTATTATTACTTTAAAAATTACACAACTATTTTTCATACATTGTTAACTCACTCTGGTATGAAAATTTCGTATTCTCACTTCAAAACATATCAAAAACTGTGCTTATTATTACTTTAAAAATTACACAACTATTTTTCATACATTGTTAACTCACTCTGGTATTAAAATTTCGTATTCTCACTTCAAAACATATCAAAACAATGTTTTTTTTTACTTTAAAAATTACACAACTATTTTTCATACATTGTTAACTCACTCTGGTATTAAAATTTCGTATTCTCACTTCAAAACATATCAAAAACTGTGCTTATTATTACTTTAAAAATTACACAACTATTTTTCATACATTGTTAACTCACTCTGGTATTAAAATTTCGTATTCTCACTTCAAAACATATCAAAAACTGTGCTTATTATTACTTTAAAAATTACACAACTATTTTTCATACATTGTTAACTCACTCTGGTATTAAAATTTCGTATTCTCACTTCAAAACATATCAAAAACTGTGCTTATTATTACTTTAAAAATTACACAACTATTTTTCATACATTGTTAACTCACTCTGGTATTAAAATTTCGTATTCTCACTTCAAAACATATCAAAAACTGTGCTTATTATTACTTTAAAAATTACACAACTATTTTTCATACATTGTTAACTCACTCTGGTATTAAAATTTCGTATTCTCACTTCAAAACATTTCAAAACAATGTTTTTTTTTACTTTAAAAATTACACAACTATTTTTCATACATTGTTAACTCACTCTGGTATGAAAATTTCGTATTCTCACTTCAAAACATTTCAAAACAATGTTTTTTTTTACTTTAAAAATTACACAACTATTTTTCATACATTGTTAACTCACTCTGGTATTAAAATTTCGTATTCTCACTTCAAAACATATCAAAAACTGTGCTTATTATTACTTTAAAAATTACACAACTATTTTTCATACATTGTTAACTCACTCTGGTATTAAAATTTCGTATTCTCACTTCAAAACATTTCAAAACAATGTTTTTTTTTACTTTAAAAATTACACAACTATTTTTCATACATTGTTAACTCACTCTGGTATTAAAATTTCGTATTCTCACTTCAAAACATATCAAAAACTGTGCTTATTATTACTTTAAAAATTACACAACTATTTTTCATACATTGTTAACTCACTCTGGTATTAAAATTTCGTATTCTCACTTCAAAACATATCAAAAACTGTGCTTATTATTACTTTAAAAATTACACAACTATTTTTCATACATTGTTAACTCACTCTGGTATTAAAATTTCGTATTCTCACTTCAAAACATATCAAAAACTGTGCTTATTATTACTTTAAAAATTACACAACTATTTTTCATACATTGTTAACTCACTCTGGTATTAAAATTTCGTATTCTCACTTCAAAACATTTCAAAACAATGTTTTTTTTTACTTTAAAAATTACACAACTATTTTTCATACATTGTTAACTCACTCTGGTATTAAAATTTCGTATTCTCACTTCAAAACATTTCAAAACAATGTTTTTTTTTTACTTTAAAAATTACACAACTATTTTTCATACATTGTTAACTCACTCTGGTATGAAAATTTCGTATTCTCACTTCAAAACATTTCAAAACAATGTTTTTTTTTACTTTAAAAATTACACAACTATTTTTCATACATTGTTAACTCACTCTGGTATTAAAATTTCGTATTCTCACTTCAAAACATATCAAAAACTGTGCTTATTATTACTTTAAAAATTACACAACTATTTTTCATACATTGTTAACTCACTCTGGTATTAAAATTTCGTATTCTCACTTCAAAACATTTCAAAACAATGTTTTTTTTTACTTTAAAAATTACACAACTATTTTTCATACATTGTTAACTCACTCTGGTATTAAAATTTCGTATTCTCACTTCAAAACATTTCAAAACAATGTTTTTTTTTACTTTAAAAATTACACAACTATTTTTCATACATTGTTAACTCACTCTGGTATTAAAATTTCGTATTCTCACTTCAAAACATATCAAAAACTGTGCTTATTATTACTTTAAAAATTACACAACTATTTTTCATACATTGTTAACTCCCTCTGGTATGAAAATTTCGTATTCTCACTTCAAAACATATCAAAAACTGTGCTTATTATTACTTTAAAAATTACACAACTATTTTTCATACATTGTTAACTCACTCTGGTATTAAAATTTCGTATTCTCACTTCAAAACATATCAAAAACTGTGCTTATTATTACTTTAAAAATTACACAACTATTTTTCATACATTGTTAACTCACTCTGGTATTAAAATTTCGTATTCTCACTTCAAAACATATCAAAAACTGTGCTTATTATTACTTTAAAAATTACACAACTATTTTTCATACATTGTTAACTCACTCTGGTATTAAAATTTCGTATTCTCACTTCAAAACATATCAAAAACTGTGCTTATTATTACTTTAAAAATTACACAACTATTTTTCATACATTGTTAACTCACTCTGGTATTAAAATTTCGTATTCTCACTTCAAAACATATCAAAACAATGTTTTTTTTTACTTTAAAAATTACACAACTATTTTTCATACATTGTTAACTCACTCTGGTATTAAAATTTCGTATTCTCACTTCAAAACATATCAAAAACTGTGCTTATTATTACTTTAAAAATTACACAACTATTTTTCATACATTGTTAACTCACTCTGGTATTAAAATTTCGTATTCTCACTTCAAAACATTTCAAAACAATGTTTTTTTTTACTTTAAAAATTACACAACTATTTTTCATACATTGTTAACTCACTCTGGTATTAAAATTTCGTATTCTCACTTCAAAACATATCAAAAACTGTGCTTATTATTACTTTAAAAATTACACAACTATTTTTCATACATTGTTAACTCACTCTGGTATTAAAATTTCGTATTCTCACTTCAAAACATATCAAAAACTGTGCTTATTATTACTTTAAAAATTACACAACTATTTTTCATACATTGTTAACTCACTCTGGTATTAAAATTTCGTATTCTCACTTCAAAACATATCAAAAACTGTGCTTATTATTACTTTAAAAATTACACAACTATTTTTCATACATTGTTAACTCACTCTGGTATTAAAATTTCGTATTCTCACTTCAAAACATATCAAAACAATGTTTTTTTTTACTTTAAAAATTACACAACTATTTTTCATACATTGTTAACTCACTCTGGTATTAAAATTTCGTATTCTCACTTCAAAACATATCAAAAACTGTGCTTATTATTACTTTAAAAATTACACAACTATTTTTCATACATTGTTAACTCACTCTGGTATTAAAATTTCGTATTCTCACTTCAAAACATTTCAAAACAATGTTTTTTTTTACTTTAAAAATTACACAACTATTTTTCATACATTGTTAACTCACTCTGGTATTAAAATTTCGTATTCTCACTTCAAAACATATCAAAAACTGTGCTTATTATTACTTTAAAAATTACACAACTATTTTTCATACATTGTTAACTCACTCTGGTATTAAAATTTCGTATTCTCACTTCAAAACATATCAAAAACTGTGCTTATTATTACTTTAAAAATTACACAACTATTTTTCATACATTGTTAACTCACTCTGGTATTAAAATTTCGTATTCTCACTTCAAAACATATCAAAAACTGTGCTTATTATTACTTTAAAAATTACACAACTATTTTTCATACATTGTTAACTCACTCTGGTATTAAAATTTCGTATTCTCACTTCAAAACATATCAAAACAATGTTTTTTTTTACTTTAAAAATTACACAACTATTTTTCATACATTGTTAACTCACTCTGGTATTAAAATTTCGTATTCTCACTTCAAAACATATCAAAAACTGTGCTTATTATTACTTTAAAAATTACACAACTATTTTTCATACATTGTTAACTCACTCTGGTATTAAAATTTCGTATTCTCACTTCAAAACATTTCAAAACAATGTTTTTTTTTTACTTTAAAAATTACACAACTATTTTTCATACATTGTTAACTCACTCTGGTATTAAAATTTCGTATTCTCACTTCAAAACATATCAAAAACTGTGCTTATTATTACTTTAAAAATTACACAACTATTTTTCATACATTGTTAACTCCCTCTGGTATGAAAATTTCGTATTCTCACTTCAAAACATATCAAAAACTGTGCTTATTATTACTTTAAAAATTACACAACTATTTTTCATACATTGTTAACTCACTCTGGTATTAAAATTTCGTATTCTCACTTCAAAACATATCAAAAACTGTGCTTATTATTACTTTAAAAATTACACAACTATTTTTCATACATTGTTAACTCACTCTGGTATTAAAATTTCGTATTCTCACTTCAAAACATATCAAAAACTGTGCTTATTATTACTTTAAAAATTACACAACTATTTTTCATACATTGTTAACTCACTCTGGTATTAAAATTTCGTATTCTCACTTCAAAACATTTCAAAACAATGTTTTTTTTTACTTTAAAAATTACACAACTATTTTTCATACATTGTTAACTCACTCTGGTATTAAAATTTCGTATTCTCACTTCAAAACATTTCAAAACAATGTTTTTTTTTACTTTAAAAATTACACAACTATTTTTCATACATTGTTAACTCACTCTGGTATGAAAATTTCGTATTCTCACTTCAAAACATTTCAAAACAATGTTTTTTTTTACTTTAAAAATTACACAACTATTTTTCATACATTGTTAACTTCTGGTATTAAAATTTCGTACTTTCAAAAATATCACACAACTATTTTTCATACATTGTTAACTCACTCTGGTATTAAAATTTCGTATTCTCACTTCAAAACATATCAAAAACTGTGCTTATTATTACTTTAAAAACACAACTTACACAACTATTTTTCATACATTGTTAACTCACTCTGGTATTAAAATTTCGTATTCTCACTTCAAAACATTTCAAAACAATGTTTTTTTTTTTCGTACTTTCAAAACATAAAATTACACAACTATTTTTCATACATTGTTAACTCACTCTGGTATTAAAATTTCGTATTCTCACTTCAAAACATATCTTTAAAAACTGTGCTTACTTATTACTTTTATTAAAAAAATTACACAACTATTTTTCATACATTGTTAACTCACTCTGGTATTAAAATTTCGTATTCTCACTTCAAAACATATCAAAACAATGTTTTTTTTTACTTTAAAAATTACACAACTATTTTTCATACATTGTTAACTCACTCTGGTATTAAAATTTCGTATTCTCACTTCAAAACATATCAAAAACTGTGCTTATTATTACTTTAAAAATTACACAACTATTTTTCATACATTGTTAACTCACTCTGGTATTAAAATTTCGTATTCTCACTTCAAAACATATCAAAACAATGTTTTTTTTTACTTTAAAAATTACACAACTATTTTTCATACATTGTTAACTCACTCTGGTATTAAAATTTCGTATTCTCACTTCAAAACATATCAAAAACTGTGCTTATTATTACTTTAAAAATTACACAACTATTTTTCATACATTGTTAACTCACTCTGGTATTAAAATTTCGTATTCTCACTTCAAAACATTTCAAAACAATGTTTTTTTTTACTTTAAAAATTACACAACTATTTTTCATACATTGTTAACTCACTCTGGTATTAAAATTTCGTATTCTCACTTCAAAACATATCAAAAACTGTGCTTATTATTACTTTAAAAATTACACAACTATTTTTCATACATTGTTAACTCACTCTGGTATGAAAATTTCGTATTCTCACTTCAAAACATATCAAAAACTGTGCTTATTATTACTTTAAAAATTACACAACTATTTTTCATACATTGTTAACTCACTCTGGTATTAAAATTTCGTATTCTCACTTCAAAACATATCAAAAACTGTGCTTATTATTACTTTAAAAATTACACAACTATTTTTCATACATTGTTAACTCACTCTGGTATTAAAATTTCGTATTCTCACTTCAAAACATATCAAAACAATGTTTTTTTTTACTTTAAAAATTACACAACTATTTTTCATACATTGTTAACTCACTCTGGTATTAAAATTTCGTATTCTCACTTCAAAACATATCAAAAACTGTGCTTATTATTACTTTAAAAATTACACAACTATTTTTCATACATTGTTAACTCACTCTGGTATTAAAATTTCGTATTCTCACTTCAAAACATATCAAAACAATGTTTTTTTTTACTTTAAAAATTACACAACTATTTTTCATACATTGTTAACTCACTCTGGTATTAAAATTTCGTATTCTCACTTCAAAACATATCAAAAACTGTGCTTATTATTACTTTAAAAATTACACAACTATTTTTCATACATTGTTAACTCACTCTGGTATTAAAATTTCGTATTCTCACTTCAAAACATTTCAAAACAATGTTTTTTTTTACTTTAAAAATTACACAACTATTTTTCATACATTGTTAACTCACTCTGGTATTAAAATTTCGTATTCTCACTTCAAAACATATCAAAAACTGTGCTTATTATTACTTTAAAAATTACACAACTATTTTTCATACATTGTTAACTCACTCTGGTATGAAAATTTCGTATTCTCACTTCAAAACATATCAAAAACTGTGCTTATTATTACTTTAAAAATTACACAACTATTTTTCATACATTGTTAACTCACTCTGGTATTAAAATTTCGTATTCTCACTTCAAAACATATCAAAAACTGTGCTTATTATTACTTTAAAAATTACACAACTATTTTTCATACATTGTTAACTCACTCTGGTATTAAAATTTCGTATTCTCACTTCAAAACATATCAAAAACTGTGCTTATTATTACTTTAAAAATTACACAACTATTTTTCATACATTGTTAACTCACTCTGGTATTAAAATTTCGTATTCTCACTTCAAAACATTTCAAAACAATGTTTTTTTTTTACTTTAAAAATTACACAACTATTTTTCATACATTGTTAACTCACTCTGGTATTAAAATCTCGTATTCTCACTTCAAAACATTTCAAAACAATGTTTTTTTTTACTTTAAAAATTACACAACTATTTTTCATACATTGTTAACTCACTCTGGTATGAAAATTTCGTATTCTCACTTCAAAACATTTCAAAACAATGTTTTTTTTTACTTTAAAAATTACACAACTATTTTTCATACATTGTTAACTCACTCTGGTATTAAAATTTCGTATTCTCACTTCAAAACATATCAAAAACTGTGCTTATTATTACTTTAAAAATTACACAACTATTTTTCATACATTGTTAACTCACTCTGGTATTAAAATTTCGTATTCTCACTTCAAAACATATCAAAAACTGTGCTTATTATTACTTTAAAAATTACACAACTATTTTTCATACATTGTTAACTCACTCTGGTATTAAAATCTCGTATTCTCACTTCAAAACATATCAAAAACTGTGCTTATTATTACTTTAAAAATTACACAACTATTTTTCATACATTGTTAACTCACTCTGGTATTAAAATTTCGTATTCTCACTTCAAAACATATCAAAAACTGTGCTTATTATTACTTTAAAAATTACACAACTATTTTTCATACATTGTTAACTCACTCTGGTATTAAAATTTCGTATTCTCACTTCAAAACATATCAAAACAATGTTTTTTTTTACTTTAAAAATTACACAACTATTTTTCATACATTGTTAACTCACTCTGGTATTAAAATTTCGTATTCTCACTTCAAAACATATCAAAAACTGTGCTTATTATTACTTTAAAAATTACACAACTATTTTTCATACATTGTTAACTCACTCTGGTATTAAAATTTCGTATTCTCACTTCAAAACATATCAAAAACTGTGCTTATTATTACTTTAAAAATTACACAACTATTTTTCATACATTGTTAACTCACTCTGGTATTAAAATCTCGTATTCTCACTTCAAAACATTTCAAAACAATGTTTTTTTTTACTTTAAAAATTACACAACTATTTTTCATACATTGTTAACTCACTCTGGTATTAAAATTTCGTATTCTCACTTCAAAACATATCAAAAACTGTGCTTATTATTACTTTAAAAATTACACAACTATTTTTCATACATTGTTAACTCACTCTGGTATTAAAATTTCGTATTCTCACTTCAAAACATATCAAAACAATGTTTTTTTTTACTTTAAAAATTACACAACTATTTTTCATACATTGTTAACTCACTCTGGTATTAAAATTTCGTATTCTCACTTCAAAACATATCAAAAACTGTGCTTATTATTACTTTAAAAATTACACAACTATTTTTCATACATTGTTAACTCACTCTGGTATTAAAATTTCGTATTCTCACTTCAAAACATTTCAAAACAATGTTTTTTTTTACTTTAAAAATTACACAACTATTTTTCATACATTGTTAACTCACTCTGGTATTAAAATTTCGTATTCTCACTTCAAAACATATCAAAAACTGTGCTTATTATTACTTTAAAAATTACACAACTATTTTTCATACATTGTTAACTCACTCTGGTATTAAAATTTCGTATTCTCACTTCAAAACATATCAAAAACTGTGCTTATTATTACTTTAAAAATTACACAACTATTTTTCATACATTGTTAACTCCCTCTGGTATTAAAATTTCGTATTCTCACTTCAAAACATATCAAAAACTGTGCTTATTATTACTTTAAAAATTACACAACTATTTTTCATACATTGTTAACTCACTCTGGTATTAAAATTTCGTATTCTCACTTCAAAACATATCAAAAACTGTGCTTATTATTACTTTAAAAATTACACAACTATTTTTCATACATTGTTAACTCACTCTGGTATTAAAATTTCGTATTCTCACTTCAAAACATTTCAAAACAATGTTTTTTTTTACTTTAAAAATTACACAACTATTTTTCATACATTGTTAACTCACTCTGGTATGAAAATTTCGTATTCTCACTTCAAAACATTTCAAAACAATGTTTTTTTTTACTTTAAAAATTACACAACTATTTTTCATACATTGTTAACTCACTCTGGTATTAAAATTTCGTATTCTCACTTCAAAACATTTCAAAACAATGTTTTTTTTTACTTTAAAAATTACACAACTATTTTTCATACATTGTTAACTCACTCTGGTATTAAAATTTCGTATTCTCACTTCAAAACATATCAAAAACTGTGCTTATTATTACTTTAAAAATTACACAACTATTTTTCATACATTGTTAACTCACTCTGGTATTAAAATTTCGTATTCTCACTTCAAAACATATCAAAAACTGTGCTTATTATTACTTTAAAAATTACACAACTATTTTTCATACATTGTTAACTCCCTCTGGTATTAAAATTTCGTATTCTCACTTCAAAACATATCAAAAACTGTGCTTATTATTACTTTAAAAATTACACAACTATTTTTCATACATTGTTAACTCACTCTGGTATGAAAATTTCGTATTCTCACTTCAAAACATTTCAAAACAATGTTTTTTTTTACTTTAAAAATTACACAACTATTTTTCATACATTGTTAACTCACTCTGGTATTAAAATTTCGTATTCTCACTTCAAAACATATCAAAAACTGTGCTTATTATTACTTTAAAAATTACACAACTATTTTTCATACATTGTTAACTCACTCTGGTATTAAAATTTCGTATTCTCACTTCAAAACATATCAAAAACTGTGCTTATTATTACTTTAAAAATTACACAACTATTTTTCATACATTGTTAACTCCCTCTGGTATTAAAATTTCGTATTCTCACTTCAAAACATATCAAAAACTGTGCTTATTATTACTTTAAAAATTACACAACTATTTTTCATACATTGTTAACTCACTCTGGTATTAAAATTTCGTATTCTCACTTCAAAACATATCAAAAACTGTGCTTATTATTACTTAAAAATTACACAACTATTTTTCATACATTGTTAACTCACTCTGGTATTAAAATTTCGTATTCTCACTTCAAAACATTTCAAAACAATGTTTTTTTTTACTTTAAAAATTACACAACTATTTTTCATACATTGTTAACTCACTCTGGTATTAAAATTTCGTATTCTCACTTCAAAACATATCAAAAACTGTGCTTATTATTACTTTAAAAATTACACAACTATTTTTCATACATTGTTAACTCCCTCTGGTATTAAAATTTCGTATTCTCACTTCAAAACATATCAAAAACTGTGTTTATTATTACTTTAAAAATTACACAACTATTTTTCATACATTGTTAACTCACTCTGGTATTAAAATTTCGTATTCTCACTTCAAAACATTTCAAAACAATGTTTTTTTTTACTTTAAAAATTACACAACTATTTTTCATACATTGTTAACTCACTCTGGTATTAAAATTTCGTATTCTCACTTCAAAACATATCAAAAACTGTGCTTATTATTACTTTAAAAATTACACAACTATTTTTCATACATTGTTAACTCCCTCTGGTATTAAAATTTCGTATTCTCACTTCAAAACATATCAAAAACTGTGCTTATTATTACTTTAAAAATTACACAACTATTTTTCATACATTGTTAAC
Organism: Loxodes magnus; assembly: GCA_946699065.1. Taxonomy (NCBI): domain Eukaryota; phylum Ciliophora; class Karyorelictea; order Loxodida; family Loxodidae; genus Loxodes; species Loxodes magnus. The sequence goes on along the minus strand of CAMPDV010001977.1, from coordinate 73,159 downwards.
TCACTCTGGTATTAAAATTTCGTATTCTCACTTCAAAACATTTCAAAACAATGTTTTTTTTTACTTTAAAAATTACACAACTATTTTTCATACATTGTTAACTCACTCTGGTATTAAAATTTCGTATTCTCACTTCAAAACATATCAAAAACTGTGCTTATTATTACTTTAAAAATTACACAACTATTTTTCATACATTGTTAACTCACTCTGGTATGAAAATTTCGTATTCTCACTTCAAAACATTTCAAAACAATGTTTTTTTTTACTTTAAAAATTACACAACTATTTTTCATACATTGTTAACTCACTCTGGTATTAAAATTTCGTATTCTCACTTCAAAACATATCAAAAACTGTGCTTATTATTACTTTAAAAATTACACAACTATTTTTCATACATTGTTAACTCACTCTGGTATTAAAATTTCGTATTCTCACTTCAAAACATATCAAAAACTGTGCTTATTATTACTTTAAAAATTACACAACTATTTTTCATACATTGTTAACTCCCTCTGGTATTAAAATTTCGTATTCTCACTTCAAAACATATCAAAAACTGTGCTTATTATTACTTTAAAAATTACACAACTATTTTTCATACATTGTTAACTCACTCTGGTATTAAAATTTCGTATTCTCACTTCAAAACATTTCAAAACAATGTTTTTTTTTACTTTAAAAATTACACAACTATTTTTCATACATTGTTAACTCACTCTGGTATTAAAATTTCGTATTCTCACTTCAAAACATTTCAAAACAATGTTTTTTTTTACTTTAAAAATTACACAACTATTTTTCATACATTGTTAACTCCCTCTGGTATGAAAATTTCGTATTCTCACTTCAAAACATATCAAAAACTGTGCTTATTATTACTTTAAAAATTACACAACTATTTTTCATACATTGTTAACTCACTCTGGTATTAAAATCTCGTATTCTCACTTCAAAACATATCAAAACAATGTTTTTTTTTACTTTAAAAATTACACAACTATTTTTCATACATTGTTAACTCACTCTGGTATTAAAATTTCGTATTCTCACTTCAAAACATATCAAAAACTGTGCTTATTATTACTTTAAAAATTACACAACTATTTTTCATACATTGTTAACTCACTCTGGTATTAAAATTTCGTATTCTCACTTCAAAACATATCAAAAACTGTGCTTATTATTACTTTAAAAATTACACAACTATTTTTCATACATTGTTAACTCACTCTGGTATTAAAATCTCGTATTCTCACTTCAAAACATATCAAAACAATGTTTTTTTTTACTTTAAAATTACACAACTATTTTTCATACATTGTTAACTCACTCTGGTATTAAAATTTCGTATTCTCACTTCAAAACATATCAAAAACTGTGCTTATTATTACTTTAAAAATTACACAACTATTTTTCATACATTGTTAACTCACTCTGGTATTAAAATTTCGTATTCTCACTTCAAAACATTTCAAAACAATGTTTTTTTTTACTTTAAAATTACACAACTATTTTTCATACATTGTTAACTCACTCTGGTATTAAAATTTCGTATTCTCACTTCAAAACATATCAAAAACTGTGCTTATTATTACTTTAAAAATTACACAACTATTTTTCATACATTGTTAACTCACTCTGGTATTAAAATTTCGTATTCTCACTTCAAAACATTTCAAAACAATGTTTTTTTTTACTTTAAAAATTACACAACTATTTTTCATACATTGTTAACTCACTCTGGTATTAAAATTTCGTATTCTCACTTCAAAACATATCAAAAACTGTGCTTATTATTACTTTAAAAATTACACAACTATTTTTCATACATTGTTAACTCACTCTGGTATTAAAATCTCGTATTCTCACTTCAAAACATATCAAAACAATGTTTTTTTTTACTTTAAAAATTACACAACTATTTTTCATACATTGTTAACTCACTCTGGTATTAAAATTTCGTATTCTCACTTCAAAACATATCAAAAACTGTGCTTATTATTACTTTAAAAATTACACAACTATTTTTCATACATTGTTAACTCACTCTGGTATTAAAATTTCGTATTCTCACCTCAAAACATATCAAAAACTGTGCTTATTATTACTTTAAAAATTACACAACTATTTTTCATACATTGTTAACTCACTCTGGTATTAAAATTTCGTATTCTCACTTCAAAACATATCAAAAACTGTGCTTATTATTACTTTAAAAATTACACAACTATTTTTCATACATTGTTAACTCACTCTGGTATTAAAATTTCGTATTCTCACTTCAAAACATTTCAAAACAATGTTTTTTTTTACTTTAAAAATTACACAACTATTTTTCATACATTGTTAACTCACTCTGGTATTAAAATTTCGTATTCTCACTTCAAAACATATCAAAAACTGTGCTTATTATTACTTTAAAAATTACACAACTATTTTTCATACATTGTTAACTCACTCTGGTATTAAAATCTCGTATTCTCACTTCAAAACATTTCAAAACAATGTTTTTTTTTACTTTAAAAATTACACAACTATTTTTCATACATTGTTAACTCACTCTGGTATTAAAATTTCGTATTCTCACTTCAAAACATTTCAAAACAATGTTTTTTTTAACTTTAAAAATTACACAACTATTTTTCATACATTGTTAACTCACTCTGGTATTAAAATTTCGTATTCTCACTTCAAAACATATCAAAAACTGTGCTTATTATTACTTTAAAAATTACACAACTATTTTTCATACATTGTTAACTCACTCTGGTATTAAAATTTCGTATTCTCACTTCAAAACATATCAAAAACTGTGCTTATTATTACTTTAAAAATTACACAACTATTTTTCATACATTGTTAACTCACTCTGGTATTAAAATTTCGTATTCTCACTTCAAAACATATCAAAAACTGTGCTTATTATTACTTTAAAAATTACACAACTATTTTTCATACATTGTTAACTCACTCTGGTATTAAAATTTCGTATTCTCACTTCAAAACATATCAAAAACTGTGCTTATTATTACTTTAAAAATTACACAACTATTTTTCATACATTGTTAACTCACTCTGGTATTAAAATCTCGTATTCTCACTTCAAAACATATCAAAACAATGTTTTTTTTTACTTTAAAAATTACACAACTATTTTTCATACATTGTTAACTCCCTCTGGTATTAAAATTTCGTATTCTCACTTCAAAACATATCAAAAACTGTGCTTATTATTACTTTAAAAATTACACAACTATTTTTCATACATTGTTAACTCACTCTGGTATTAAAATTTCGTATACTCACTTCAAAACATATCAAAAACTGTGCTTATTATTACTTTAAAAATTACACAACTATTTTTCATACATTGTTAACTCCCTCTGGTATTAAAATTTCGTATTCTCACTTCAAAACATATCAAAAACTGTGCTTATTATTACTTTAAAAATTACACAACTATTTTTCATACATTGTTAACTCACTCTGGTATTAAAATTTCGTATTCTCACTTCAAAACATTTCAAAACAATGTTTTTTTTTACTTTAAAAATTACACAACTATTTTTCATACATTGTTAACTCACTCTGGTATTAAAATCTCGTATTCTCACTTCAAAACATATCAAAAACTGTGCTTATTATTACTTTAAAAATTACACAACTATTTTTCATACATTGTTAACTCACTCTGGTATTAAAATCTCGTATTCTCACTTCAAAACATTTCAAAACAATGTTTTTTTTTACTTTAAAAATTACACAACTATTTTTCATACATTGTTAACTCACTCTGGTATTAAAATTTCGTATTCTCACTTCAAAACATTTCAAAACAATGTTTTTTTTTACTTTAAAAATTACACAACTATTTTTCATACATTGTTAACTCACTCTGGTATTAAAATTTCGTATTCTCACTTCAAAACATATCAAAAACTGTGCTTATTATTACTTTAAAAATTACACAACTATTTTTCATACATTGTTAACTCACTCTGGTATTAAAATTTCGTATTCTCACTTCAAAACATATCAAAAACTGTGCTTATTATTACTTTAAAAATTACACAACTATTTTTCATACATTGTTAACTCACTCTGGTATTAAAATTTCGTATTCTCACTTCAAAACATATCAAAAACTGTGCTTATTATTACTTTAAAAATTACACAACTATTTTTCATACATTGTTAACTCACTCTGGTATTAAAATTTCGTATTCTCACTTCAAAACATATCAAAAACTGTGCTTATTATTACTTTAAAAATTACACAACTATTTTTCATACATTGTTAACTCACTCTGGTATTAAAATCTCGTATTCTCACTTCAAAACATATCAAAACAATGTTTTTTTTTACTTTAAAAATTACACAACTATTTTTCATACATTGTTAACTCCCTCTGGTATTAAAATTTCGTATACTCACTTCAAAACATATCAAAAACTGTGCTTATTATTACTTTAAAAATTACACAACTATTTTTCATACATTGTTAACTCCCTCTGGTATTAAAATTTCGTATTCTCACTTCAAAACATATCAAAAACTGTGCTTATTATTACTTTAAAAATTACACAACTATTTTTCATACATTGTTAACTCACTCTGGTATTAAAATCTCGTATTCTCACTTCAAAACATATCAAAACAATGTTTTTTTTTACTTTAAAAATTACACAACTATTTTTCATACATTGTTAACTCACTCTGGTATTAAAATCTCGTATTCTCACTTCAAAACATATCAAAAACTGTGCTTATTATTACTTTAAAAATTACACAACTATTTTTCATACATTGTTAACTCACTCTGGTATTAAAATCTCGTATTCTCACTTCAAAACATTTCAAAACAATGTTTTTTTTTACTTTAAAAATTACACAACTATTTTTCATACATTGTTAACTCACTCTGGTATTAAAATTTCGTATTCTCACTTCAAAACATTTCAAAACAATGTTTTTTTTTACTTTAAAAATTACACAACTATTTTTCATACATTGTTAACTCACTCTGGTATTAAAATCTCGTATTCTCACTTCAAAACATATCAAAAACTGTGCTTATTATTACTTTAAAAATTACACAACTATTTTTCATACATTGTTAACTCACTCTGGTATTAAAATCTCGTATTCTCACTTCAAAACATTTCAAAACAATGTTTTTTTTTACTTTAAAAATTACACAACTATTTTTCATACATTGTTAACTCACTCTGGTATTAAAATCTCGTATTCTCACTTCAAAACATATCAAAAACTGTGCTTATTATTACTTTAAAAATTACACAACTATTTTTCATACATTGTTAACTCACTCTGGTATTAAAATCTCGTATTCTCACTTCAAAACATTTCAAAACAATGTTTTTTTTTACTTTAAAAATTACACAACTATTTTTCATACATTGTTAACTCACTCTGGTATTAAAATTTCGTATTCTCACTTCAAAACATATCAAAAACTGTGCTTATTATTACTTTAAAAATTACACAACTATTTTTCATACATTGTTAACTCACTCTGGTATTAAAATTTCGTATTCTCACTTCAAAACATTTCAAAACAATGTTTTTTTTTACTTTAAAAATTACACAACTATTTTTCATACATTGTTAACTCACTCTGGTATTAAAATCTCGTATTCTCACTTCAAAACATATCAAAAACTGTGCTTATTATTACTTTAAAAATTACACAACTATTTTTCATACATTGTTAACTCACTCTGGTATTAAAATTTCGTATTCTCACTTCAAAACATTTCAAAACAATGTTTTTTTTTACTTTAAAAATTACACAACTATTTTTCATACATTGTTAACTCACTCTGGTATTAAAATTTCGTATTCTCACTTCAAAACATATCAAAAACTGTGCTTATTATTACTTTAAAAATTACACAACTATTTTTCATACATTGTTAACTCACTCTGGTATTAAAATCTCGTATTCTCACTTCAAAACATATCAAAAACTGTGCTTATTATTACTTTAAAAATTACACAACTATTTTTCATACATTGTTAACTCACTCTGGTATTAAAATTTCGTATTCTCACTTCAAAACATTTCAAAACAATGTTTTTTTTTACTTTAAAAATTACACAACTATTTTTCATACATTGTTAACTCACTCTGGTATTAAAATTTCGTATTCTCACTTCAAAACATATCAAAAACTGTGCTTATTATTACTTTAAAAATTACACAACTATTTTTCATACATTGTTAACTCACTCTGGTATTAAAATTTCGTATTCTCACTTCAAAACATATCAAAAACAATGTTTTTTTTTACTTTAAAATTACACAACTATTTTTCATACATTGTTAACTCACTCTGGTATTAAAATTTCGTATTCTCACTTCAAAACATATCAAAAACTGTGCTTATTATTACTTTAAAAATTACACAACTATTTTTCATACATTGTTAACTCACTCTGGTATTAAAATCTCGTATTCTCACTTCAAAACATATCAAAAACTGTGCTTATTATTACTTTAAAAATTACACAACTATTTTTCATACATTGTTAACTCACTCTGGTATTAAAATCTCGTATTCTCACTTCAAAACATTTCAAAACAATGTTTTTTTTTACTTTAAAAATTACACAACTATTTTTCATACATTGTTAACTCACTCTGGTATTAAAATTTCGTATTCTCACTTCAAAACATATCAAAAACTGTGCTTATTATTACTTTAAAAATTACACAACTATTTTTCATACATTGTTAACTCACTCTGGTATTAAAATTTCGTATTCTCACTTCAAAACATATCAAAAACTGTGCTTATTATTACTTTAAAAATTACACAACTATTTTTCATACATTGTTAACTCACTCTGGTATTAAAATCTCGTATTCTCACTTCAAAACATTTCAAAACAATGTTTTTTTTTACTTTAAAAATTACACAACTATTTTTCATACATTGTTAACTCACTCTGGTATTAAAATTTCGTATTCTCACTTCAAAACATATCAAAAACTGTGCTTATTATTACTTTAAAAATTACACAACTATTTTTCATACATTGTTAACTCACTCTGGTATTAAAATTTCGTATTCTCACTTCAAAACATATCAAAAACTGTGCTTATTATTACTTTAAAAATTACACAACTATTTTTCATACATTGTTAACTCACTCTGGTATTAAAATTTCGTATTCTCACTTCAAAACATATCAAAACTGTGCTTATTATTACTTTAAAAATTACACAACTATTTTTCATACATTGTTAACTCACTCTGGTATTAAAATTTCGTATTCTCACTTCAAAACATATCAAAAACTGTGCTTATTATTACTTTAAAAATTACACAACTATTTTTCATACATTGTTAACTCACTCTGGTATTAAAATCTCGTATTCTCACTTCAAAACATATCAAAACAATGTTTTTTTTTACTTTAAAAATTACACAACTATTTTTCATACATTGTTAACTCACTCTGGTATTAAAATTTCGTATTCTCACTTCAAAACATATCAAAAACTGTGCTTATTATTACTTTAAAAATTACACAACTATTTTTCATACATTGTTAACTCCCTCTGGTATTAAAATTTCGTATACTCACTTCAAAACATATCAAAAACTGTGCTTATTATTACTTTAAAAATTACACAACTATTTTTCATACATTGTTAACTCACTCTGGTATTAAAATTTCGTATTCTCACTTCAAAACATATCAAAACAATGTTTTTTTTTACTTTAAAAATTACACAACTATTTTTCATACATTGTTAACTCACTCTGGTATTAAAATTTCGTATTCTCACTTCAAAACATATCAAAAACTGTGCTTATTATTACTTTAAAAATTACACAACTATTTTTCATACATTGTTAACTCACTCTGGTATTAAAATTTCGTATTCTCACTTCAAAACATATCAAAAACTGTGCTTATTATTACTTTAAAAATTACACAACTATTTTTCATACATTGTTAACTCACTCTGGTATTAAAATTTCGTATTCTCACTTCAAAACATATCAAAACAATGTTTTTTTTTTACTTTAAAAATTACACAACTATTTTTCATACATTGTTAACTCACTCTGGTATTAAAATCTCGTATTCTCACTTCAAAACATATCAAAAACTGTGCTTATTATTACTTTAAAAATTACACAACTATTTTTCATACATTGTTAACTCACTCTGGTATTAAAATTTCGTATTCTCGTTTCAAAACATATCAAAAACAATGTTTTTTTTTACTTTAAAAATTACACAACTATTTTTCATACATTGTTAACTCACTCTGGTATTAAAATTTCGTATTCTCACTTCAAAACATATCAAAACAATGTTTTTTTTTACTTTAAAAATTACACAACTATTTTTCATACATTGTTAACTCACTCTGGTATTAAAATTTCGTATTCTCACTTCAAAACATATCAAAAACTGTGCTTATTATTACTTTAAAAATTACACAACTATTTTTCATACATTGTTAACTCACTCTGGTATTAAAATCTCGTATTCTCACTTCAAAACATTTCAAAACAATGTTTTTTTTTACTTTAAAAATTACACAACTATTTTTCATACATTGTTAACTCACTCTGGTATTAAAATTTCGTATTCTCACTTCAAAACATATCAAAAACTGTGCTTATTATTACTTTAAAAATTACACAACTATTTTTCATACATTGTTAACTCCCTCTGGTATTAAAATTTCGTATACTCACTTCAAAACATATCAAAAACTGTGCTTATTATTACTTTAAAAATTACACAACTATTTTTCATACATTGTTAACTCACTCTGGTATTAAAATTTCGTATTCTCACTTCAAAACATATCAAAACAATGTTTTTTTTTACTTTAAAAATTACACAACTATTTTTCATACATTGTTAACTCACTCTGGTATTAAAATTTCGTATTCTCACTTCAAAACATATCAAAAACTGTGCTTATTATTACTTTAAAAATTACACAACTATTTTTCATACATTGTTAACTCACTCTGGTATTAAAATTTCGTATTCTCACTTCAAAACATATCAAAAACTGTGCTTATTATTACTTTAAAAATTACACAACTATTTTTCATACATTGTTAACTCACTCTGGTATTAAAATTTCGTATTCTCACTTCAAAACATTTCAAAACAATGTTTTTTTTTACTTTAAAAATTACACAACTATTTTTCATACATTGTTAACTCACTCTGGTATTAAAATTTCGTATTCTCACTTCAAAACATATCAAAAACTGTGCTTATTATTACTTTAAAAATTACACAACTATTTTTCATACATTGTTAACTCACTCTGGTATTAAAATTTCGTATTCTCACTTCAAAACATATCAAAAACTGTGCTTATTATTACTTTAAAAATTACACAACTATTTTTCATACATTGTTAACTCACTCTGGTATTAAAATTTCGTATTCTCACTTCAAAACATATCAAAAACTGTGCTTATTATTACTTTAAAAATTACACAACTATTTTTCATACATTGTTAACTCACTCTGGTATTAAAATTTCGTATTCTCGTTTCAAAACATTTCAAAACAATGTTTTTTTTTACTTTAAAAATTACACAACTATTTTTCATACATTGTTAACTCCCTCTGGTATTAAAATTTCGTATTCTCACTTCAAAACATATCAAAAACTGTGCTTATTATTACTTTAAAAATTACACAACTATTTTTCATACATTGTTAACTCACTCTGGTATTAAAATTTCGTATTCTCACTTCAAAACATATCAAAAACTGTGCTTATTATTACTTTAAAAATTACACAACTATTTTTCATACATTGTTAACTCACTCTGGTATTAAAATTTCGTATTCTCACTTCAAAACATATCAAAAACTGTGCTTATTATTACTTTAAAAATTACACAACTATTTTTCATACATTGTTAACTCACTCTGGTATTAAAATTTCGTATTCTCACTTCAAAACATATCAAAAACAATGTTTTTTTTTACTTTAAAATTACACAACTATTTTTCATACATTGTTAACTCACTCTGGTATTAAAATTTCGTATTCTCACTTCAAAACATATCAAAAACTGTGCTTATTATTACTTTAAAAATTACACAACTATTTTTCATACTTTGTTAACTCACTCTGGTATTAAAATCTCGTATTCTCACTTCAAAACATATCAAAAACTGTGTTTATTATTACTTTAAAAATTACACAACTATTTTTCATACATTGTTAACTCACTCTGGTATTAAAATCTCGTATTCTCACTTCAAAACATTTCAAAACAATGTTTTTTTTTACTTTAAAAATTACACAACTATTTTTCATACATTGTTAACTCACTCTGGTATTAAAATTTCGTATTCTCACTTCAAAACATATCAAAAACAATGTTTTTTTTTACTTTAAAAATTACACAACTATTTTTCATACATTGTTAACTCACTCTGGTATTAAAATTTCGTATTCTCACTTCAAAACATATCAAAAACTGTGCTTATTATTACTTTAAAAATTACATAACTATTTTTCATACATTGTTAACTCACTCTGGTATTAAAATTTCGTATTCTCACTTCAAAACATATCAAAAACTGTGCTTATTATTACTTTAAAAATTACACAACTATTTTTCATACATTGTTAACTCACTCTGGTATTAAAATCTCGTATTCTCACTTCAAAACATTTCAAAACAATGTTTTTTTTTACTTTAAAAATTACACAACTATTTTTCATACATTGTTAACTCACTCTGGTATTAAAATTTCGTATTCTCACTTCAAAACATATCAAAAACTGTGCTTATTATTACTTTAAAAATTACACAACTATTTTTCATACATTGTTAACTCACTCTGGTATTAAAATCTCGTATTCTCACTTCAAAACATTTCAAAACAATGTTTTTTTTTACTTTAAAAATTACACAACTATTTTTCATACATTGTTAACTCACTCTGGTATTAAAATTTCGTATTCTCACTTCAAAACATATCAAAAACTGTGCTTATTATTACTTTAAAAATTACACAACTATTTTTCATACATTGTTAACTCACTCTGGTATTAAAATTTCGTATTCTCACTTCAAAACATATCAAAAACTGTGCTTATTATTACTTTAAAAATTACACAACTATTTTTCATACATTGTTAACTCACTCTGGTATTAAAATCTCGTATTCTCACTTCAAAACATTTCAAAACAATGTTTTTTTTTACTTTAAAAATTACACAACTATTTTTCATACATTGTTAACTCACTCTGGTATTAAAATTTCGTATTCTCACTTCAAAACATTTCAAAACAATGTTTTTTTTAACTTTAAAAATTACACAACTATTTTTCATACATTGTTAACTCACTCTGGTATTAAAATTTCGTATTCTCACTTCAAAACATATCAAAAACTGTGCTTATTATTACTTTAAAAATTACACAACTATTTTTCATACATTGTTAACTCACTCTGGTATTAAAATTTCGTATTCTCGTTTCAAAACATTTCAAAACAATGTTTTTTTTTACTTTAAAAATTACACAACTATTTTTCATACATTGTTAACTCACTCTGGTATTAAAATCTCGTATTCTCACTTCAAAACATTTCAAAACAATGTTTTTTTTTACTTTAAAAATTACACAACTATTTTTCATACATTGTTAACTCACTCTGGTATTAAAATTTCGTATTCTCACTTCAAAACATATCAAAAACAATGTTTTTTTTTACTTTAAAATTACACAACTATTTTTCATACATTGTTAACTCACTCTGGTATTAAAATTTCGTATTCTCACTTCAAAACATATCAAAAACTGTGCTTATTATTACTTTAAAAATTACACAACTATTTTTCATACATTGTTAACTCACTCTGGTATTAAAATCTCGTATTCTCACTTCAAAACATTTCAAAACAATGTTTTTTTTTACTTTAAAAATTACACAACTATTTTTCATACATTGTTAACTCACTCTGGTATTAAAATTTCGTATTCTCACTTCAAAACATATCAAAAACTGTGCTTATTATTACTTTAAAAATTACACAACTATTTTTCATACATTGTTAACTCACTCTGGTATTAAAATTTCGTATTCTCGTTTCAAAACATTTCAAAACAATGTTTTTTTTTACTTTAAAAATTACACAACTATTTTTCATACATTGTTAACTCACTCTGGTATTAAAATCTCGTATTCTCACTTCAAAACATTTCAAAACAATGTTTTTTTTTACTTTAAAAATTACACAACTATTTTTCATACATTGTTAACTCACTCTGGTATTAAAATTTCGTATTCTCACTTCAAAACATATCAAAAACTGTGCTTATTATTACTTTAAAAATTACACAACTATTTTTCATACTTTGTTAACTCACTCTGGTATTAAAATCTCGTATTCTCACTTCAAAACATATCAAAAACTGTGTTTATTATTACTTTAAAAATTACACAACTATTTTTCATACATTGTTAACTCACTCTGGTATTAAAATCTCGTATTCTCACTTCAAAACATTTCAAAACAATGTTTTTTTTTACTTTAAAAATTACACAACTATTTTTCATACATTGTTAACTCACTCTGGTATTAAAATTTCGTATTCTCACTTCAAAACATATCAAAAACAATGTTTTTTTTTACTTTAAAAATTACACAACTATTTTTCATACATTGTTAACTCACTCTGGTATTAAAATTTCGTATTCTCACTTCAAAACATATCAAAAACTGTGCTTATTATTACTTTAAAAATTACATAACTATTTTTCATACATTGTTAACTCACTCTGGTATTAAAATTTCGTATTCTCACTTCAAAACATATCAAAAACTGTGCTTATTATTACTTTAAAAATTACACAACTATTTTTCATACATTGTTAACTCACTCTGGTATTAAAATCTCGTATTCTCACTTCAAAACATTTCAAAACAATGTTTTTTTTTACTTTAAAAATTACACAACTATTTTTCATACATTGTTAACTCACTCTGGTATTAAAATTTCGTATTCTCACTTCAAAACATATCAAAAACTGTGCTTATTATTACTTTAAAAATTACACAACTATTTTTCATACATTGTTAACTCACTCTGGTATTAAAATCTCGTATTCTCACTTCAAAACATTTCAAAACAATGTTTTTTTTTACTTTAAAAATTACACAACTATTTTTCATACATTGTTAACTCACTCTGGTATTAAAATTTCGTATTCTCACTTCAAAACATATCAAAAACTGTGCTTATTATTACTTTAAAAATTACACAACTATTTTTCATACATTGTTAACTCACTCTGGTATTAAAATTTCGTATTCTCACTTCAAAACATATCAAAAACTGTGCTTATTATTACTTTAAAAATTACACAACTATTTTTCATACATTGTTAACTCACTCTGGTATTAAAATCTCGTATTCTCACTTCAAAACATTTCAAAACAATGTTTTTTTTTACTTTAAAAATTACACAACTATTTTTCATACATTGTTAACTCACTCTGGTATTAAAATTTCGTATTCTCACTTCAAAACATTTCAAAACAATGTTTTTTTTAACTTTAAAAATTACACAACTATTTTTCATACATTGTTAACTCACTCTGGTATTAAAATTTCGTATTCTCACTTCAAAACATATCAAAAACTGTGCTTATTATTACTTTAAAAATTACACAACTATTTTTCATACATTGTTAACTCACTCTGGTATTAAAATTTCGTATTCTCGTTTCAAAACATTTCAAAACAATGTTTTTTTTTACTTTAAAAATTACACAACTATTTTTCATACATTGTTAACTCACTCTGGTATTAAAATCTCGTATTCTCACTTCAAAACATTTCAAAACAATGTTTTTTTTTACTTTAAAAATTACACAACTATTTTTCATACATTGTTAACTCACTCTGGTATTAAAATTTCGTATTCTCACTTCAAAACATATCAAAAACAATGTTTTTTTTTACTTTAAAATTACACAACTATTTTTCATACATTGTTAACTCACTCTGGTATTAAAATTTCGTATTCTCACTTCAAAACATATCAAAAACTGTGCTTATTATTACTTTAAAAATTACACAACTATTTTTCATACATTGTTAACTCACTCTGGTATTAAAATCTCGTATTCTCACTTCAAAACATTTCAAAACAATGTTTTTTTTTACTTTAAAAATTACACAACTATTTTTCATACATTGTTAACTCACTCTGGTATTAAAATTTCGTATTCTCACTTCAAAACATATCAAAAACTGTGCTTATTATTACTTTAAAAATTACACAACTATTTTTCATACATTGTTAACTCACTCTGGTATTAAAATTTCGTATTCTCGTTTCAAAACATTTCAAAACAATGTTTTTTTTTACTTTAAAAATTACACAACTATTTTTCATACATTGTTAACTCACTCTGGTATTAAAATCTCGTATTCTCACTTCAAAACATTTCAAAACAATGTTTTTTTTTACTTTAAAAATTACACAACTATTTTTCATACATTGTTAACTCACTCTGGTATTAAAATTTCGTATTCTCACTTCAAAACATATCAAAAACAATGTTTTTTTTTTACTTTAAAATTACACAACTATTTTTCATACATTGTTAACTCACTCTGGTATTAAAATTTCGTATTCTCACTTCAAAACATATCAAAAACTGTGCTTATTATTACTTTAAAAATTACACAACTATTTTTCATACATTGTTAACTCACTCTGGTATTAAAATCTCGTATTCTCACTTCAAAACATATCAAAAACTGTGTTTATTATTACTTTAAAAATTACACAACTATTTTTCATACATTGTTAACTCACTCTGGTATTAAAATCTCGTATTCTCACTTCAAAACATTTCAAAACAATGTTTTTTTTTACTTTAAAAATTACACAACTATTTTTCATACATTGTTAACTCCCTCTGGTATTAAAATTTCGTATTCTCACTTCAAAACATATCAAAACAATGTTTTTTTTTACTTTAAAAATTACACAACTATTTTTCATACATTGTTAACTCACTCTGGTATTAAAATTTCGTATTCTCACTTCAAAACATATCAAAAACTGTGCTTATTATTACTTTAAAAATTACACAACTATTTTTCATACATTGTTAACTCACTCTGGTATTAAAATCTCGTATTCTCACTTCAAAACATATCAAAAACTGTGTTTATTATTACTTTAAAAATTACACAACTATTTTTCATACATTGTTAACTCACTCTGGTATTAAAATCTCGTATTCTCACTTCAAAACATTTCAAAACAATGTTTTTTTTTACTTTAAAAATTACACAACTATTTTTCATACATTGTTAACTCCCTCTGGTATTAAAATTTCGTATTCTCACTTCAAAACATATCAAAACAATGTTTTTTTTTTACTTTAAAAATTACACAACTATTTTTCATACATTGTTAACTCACTCTGGTATTAAAATTTCGTATTCTCACTTCAAAACATATCAAAAACTGTGCTTATTATTACTTTAAAAATTACATAACTATTTTTCATACATTGTTAACTCACTCTGATATTAAAATTTCGTATTCTCACTTCAAAACATATCAAAAACTGTGCTTATTATTACTTTAAAAATTACACAACTATTTTTCATACATTGTTAACTCACTCTGGTATTAAAATCTCGTATTCTCACTTCAAAACATTTCAAAACAAAGTTTTTTTTTACTTTAAAAATTACACAACTATTTTTCATACATTGTTAACTCACTCTGGTATTAAAATTTCGTATTCTCACTTCAAAACATATCAAAAACTGTGCTTATTATTACTTTAAAAATTACACAACTATTTTTCATACATTGTTAACTCACTCTGGTATTAAAATTTCGTATTCTCACTTCAAAACATTTCAAAAACAATGTTTTTTTTTACTTTAAAAATTACACAACTATTTTTCATACATTGTTAACTCACTCTGGTATTAAAATTTCGTATTCTCACTTCAAAACATATCAAAACAATGTTTTTTTTTACTTTAAAAATTACACAACTATTTTTCATACATTGTTAACTCACTCTGGTATTAAAATTTCGTATTCTCACTTCAAAACATATCAAAAACTGTGCTTATTATTACTTTAAAAATTACACAACTATTTTTCATACATTGTTAACTCACTCTGGTATTAAAATCTCGTATTCTCACTTCAAAACATTTCAAAACAATGTTTTTTTTTACTTTAAAAATTACACAACTATTTTTCATACATTGTTAACTCACTCTGGTATTAAAATTTCGTATTCTCACTTCAAAACATATCAAAAACTGTGCTTATTATTACTTTAAAAATTACACAACTATTTTTCATACATTGTTAACTCACTCTGGTATTAAAATCTCGTATTCTCACTTCAAAACATTTCAAAACAATGTTTTTTTTTACTTTAAAAATTACACAACTATTTTTCATACATTGTTAACTCACTCTGGTATTAAAATTTCGTATTCTCACTTCAAAACATTTCAAAACAATGTTTTTTTTAACTTTAAAAATTACACAACTATTTTTCATACATTGTTAACTCACTCTGGTATTAAAATTTCGTATTCTCACTTCAAAACATATCAAAAACTGTGCTTATTATTACTTTAAAAATTACACAACTATTTTTCATACATTGTTAACTCACTCTGGTATTAAAATTTCGTATTCTCGTTTCAAAACATTTCAAAACAATGTTTTTTTTTACTTTAAAAATTACACAACTATTTTTCATACATTGTTAACTCACTCTGGTATTAAAATCTCGTATTCTCACTTCAAAACATTTCAAAACAATGTTTTTTTTTACTTTAAAAATTACACAACTATTTTTCATACATTGTTAACTCACTCTGGTATTAAAATTTCGTATTCTCACTTCAAAACATATCAAAAACAATGTTTTTTTTTACTTTAAAATTACACAACTATTTTTCATACATTGTTAACTCACTCTGGTATTAAAATTTCGTATTCTCACTTCAAAACATATCAAAAACTGTGCTTATTATTACTTTAAAAATTACACAACTATTTTTCATACATTGTTAACTCACTCTGGTATTAAAATCTCGTATTCTCACTTCAAAACATATCAAAAACTGTGTTTATTATTACTTTAAAAATTACACAACTATTTTTCATACATTGTTAACTCACTCTGGTATTAAAATCTCGTATTCTCACTTCAAAACATTTCAAAACAATGTTTTTTTTTACTTTAAAAATTACACAACTATTTTTCATACATTGTTAACTCCCTCTGGTATTAAAATTTCGTATTCTCACTTCAAAACATATCAAAACAATGTTTTTTTTTACTTTAAAAATTACACAACTATTTTTCATACATTGTTAACTCACTCTGGTATTAAAATTTCGTATTCTCACTTCAAAACATATCAAAAACTGTGCTTATTATTACTTTAAAAATTACATAACTATTTTTCATACATTGTTAACTCACTCTGATATTAAAATTTCGTATTCTCACTTCAAAACATATCAAAAACTGTGCTTATTATTACTTTAAAAATTACACAACTATTTTTCATACATTGTTAACTCACTCTGGTATTAAAATCTCGTATTCTCACTTCAAAACATTTCAAAACAATGTTTTTTTTTACTTTAAAAATTACACAACTATTTTTCATACATTGTTAACTCACTCTGGTATTAAAATTTCGTATTCTCACTTCAAAACATATCAAAAACTGTGCTTATTATTACTTTAAAAATTACACAACTATTTTTCATACATTGTTAACTCACTCTGGTATTAAAATTTCGTATTCTCACTTCAAAACATATCAAAAACAATGTTTTTTTTTACTTTAAAAATTACACAACTATTTTTCATACATTGTTAACTCACTCTGGTATTAAAATCTCGTATTCTCACTTCAAAACATATCAAAAACTGTGCTTATTATTACTTTAAAAATTACACAACTATTTTTCATACATTGTTAACTCACTCTGGTATTAAAATTTCGTATTCTCACTTCAAAACACATCAAAAACTGTGCTTATTATTACTTTAAAAATTACACAACTATTTTTCATACATTGTTAACTCACTCTGGTATTAAAATCTCGTATTCTCACTTCAAAACATTTCAAAACAATGTTTTTTTTTACTTTAAAAATTACACAACTATTTTTCATACATTGTTAACTCACTCTGGTATTAAAATTTCGTATTCTCACTTCAAAACATTTCAAAACAATGTTTTTTTTAACTTTAAAAATTACACAACTATTTTTCATACATTGTTAACTCACTCTGGTATTAAAATTTCGTATTCTCACTTCAAAACATATCAAAAACTGTGCTTATTATTACTTTAAAAATTACACAACTATTTTTCATACATTGTTAACTCACTCTGGTATTAAAATTTCGTATTCTCGTTTCAAAACATTTCAAAACAATGTTTTTTTTTACTTTAAAAATTACACAACTATTTTTCATACATTGTTAACTCACTCTGGTATTAAAATTTCGTATTCTCACTTCAAAACATATCAAAAACTGTGCTTATTATTACTTTAAAAATTACACAACTATTTTTCATACATTGTTAACTCACTCTGGTATTAAAATTTCGTATTCTCAATTCAAAACATATCAAAAACTGTGTTTATTATTACTTTAAAAATTACACAACTATTTTTCATACATTGTTAACTCACTCTGGTATTAAAATCTCGTATTCTCACTTCAAAACATATCAAAAACTGTGCTTATTATTACTTTAAAAATTACACAACTATTTTTCATACATTGTTAACTCACTCTGGTATTAAAATCTCGTATTTTCACTTCAAAACATTTCAAAACAATGTTTTTTTTTACTTTAAAAATTACACAACTATTTTTCATACATTGTTAACTCACTCTGGTATTAAAATCTCGTATTCTCACTTCAAAACATATCAAAAACTGTGCTTATTATTACTTTAAAAATTACACAACTATTTTTCATACATTGTTAACTCACTCTGGTATTAAAATTTCGTATTCTCACTTCAAAACATATCAAAAACTGTGCTTATTATTACTTTAAAAATTACACAACTATTTTTCATACATTGTTAACTCACTCTGGTATTAAAATCTCGTATTCTCACTTCAAAACATATCAAAACAATGTTTTTTTTTACTTTAAAAATTACACAACTATTTTTCATACATTGTTAACTCACTCTGGTATTAAAATTTCGTATTCTCACTTCAAAACATATCAAAACAATGTTTTTTTTTACTTTAAAAATTACACAACTATTTTTCATACATTGTTAACTCACTCTGGTATTAAAATTTCGTATTCTCACTTCAAAACATATCAAAAACTGTGCTTATTATTACTTTAAAAATTACACAACTATTTTTCATACATTGTTAACTCACTCTGGTATTAAAATTTCGTATTCTCACTTCAAAACATATCAAAAACTGTGCTTATTATTACTTTAAAAATTACACAACTATTTTTCATACATTGTTAACTCACTCTGGTATTAAAATTTCGTATTCTCACTTCAAAACATATCAAAAACTGTGCTTATTATTACTTTAAAAATTACACAACTATTTTTCATACATTGTTAACTCACTCTGGTATTAAAATTTCGTATTCTCACTTCAAAACATATCAAAAACAATGTTTTTTTTTACTTTAAAAATTACACAACTATTTTTCATACATTGTTAACTCACTCTGGTATTAAAATTTCGTATTCTCACTTCAAAACATATCAAAAACAATGTTTTTTTTTACTTTAAAAATTACACAACTATTTTTCATACATTGTTAACTCACTCTGGTATTAAAATTTCGTATTCTCACTTAAAAACACTTATAAAACAATGTTTTTTTTTTACTTTAAAAATTACACAACTATTTTTCATACATTGTTAACTCACTCTGGTATTAAAATTTCGTATTCTCACTTCAAAACATATCAAAAACAATGTTTTTTTTTACTTTAAAAATTACACAACTATTTTTCATACATTGTTAACTCACTCTGGTATTAAAATTTCGTATTCTCACTTCAAAACATATCAAAACAATGTTTTTTTTTACTTTAAAAATTACACAACTATTTTTCATACATTGTTAACTCACTCTGGTATTAAAATTTCGTATTCTCGTTTCAAAACATTTCAAAACAATGTTTTTTTTTTACTTTAAAAATTACACAACTATTTTTCATACATTGTTAACTCCCTCTGGTATTAAAATTTCGTATTCTCACTTCAAAACATATCAAAAACTGTGCTTATTATTACTTTAAAAATTACACAACTATTTTTCATACATTGTTAACTCACTCTGGTATTAAAATTTCGTATTCTCACTTCAAAACATATCAAAAACTGTGCTTATTATTACTTTAAAAATTACACAACTATTTTTCATACATTGTTAACTCACTCTGGTATTAAAATTTCGTATTCTCACTTCAAAACATATCAAAAACTGTGCTTATTATTACTTTAAAAATTACACAACTATTTTTCATACATTGTTAACTCACTCTGGTATTAAAATTTCGTATTCTCACTTCAAAACATATCAAAAACTGTGCTTATTATTACTTTAAAAATTACACAACTATTTTTCATACATTGTTAACTCACTCTGGTATTAAAATCTCGTATTCTCACTTCAAAACATTTCAAAACAATGTTTTTTTTTACTTTAAAAATTACACAACTATTTTTCATACATTGTTAACTCCCTCTGGTATTAAAATTTCGTATTCTCACTTCAAAACATATCAAAACAATGTTTTTTTTTACTTTAAAAATTACACAACTATTTTTCATACATTGTTAACTCACTCTGGTATTAAAATTTCGTATTCTCACTTCAAAACATATCAAAAACTGTGCTTATTATTACTTTAAAAATTACACAACTATTTTTCATACATTGTTAACTCACTCTGGTATTAAAATCTCGTATTCTCACTTCAAAACATTTCAAAACAATGTTTTTTTTTACTTTAAAAATTACACAACTATTTTTCATACATTGTTAACTCACTCTGGTATTAAAATTTCGTATTCTCACTTCAAAACATATCAAAAACTGTGCTTATTATTACTTTAAAAATTACACAACTATTTTTCATACATTGTTAACTCACTCTGGTATTAAAATCTCGTATTCTCACTTCAAAACATATCAAAAACAATGTTTTTTTTTACTTTAAAAATTACACAACTATTTTTCATACATTGTTAACTCACTCTGGTATTAAAATTTCGTATTCTCACTTCAAAACATATCAAAAACAATGTTTTTTTTTACTTTAAAAATTACACAACTATTTTTCATACATTGTTAACTCACTCTGGTATTAAAATTTCGTATTCTCACTTCAAAACATATCAAAAACTGTGCTTATTATTACTTTAAAAATTACACAACTATTTTTCATACATTGTTAACTCACTCTGGTATTAAAATTTCGTATTCTCACTTCAAAACATATCAAAAACTGTGCTTATTATTACTTTAAAAATTACACAACTATTTTTCATACATTGTTAACTCACTCTGGTATTAAAATTTCGTATTCTCACTTCAAAACATATCAAAAACAATGTTTTTTTTTTACTTTAAAAATTACACAACTATTTTTCATACATTGTTAACTCACTCTGGTATTAAAATTTCGTATTCTCACTTCAAAACATATCAAAAACTGTGCTTATTATTACTTTAAAAATTACACAACTATTTTTCATACATTGTTAACTCACTCTGGTATTAAAATTTCGTATTCTCACTTCAAAACATATCAAAAACTGTGCTTATTATTACTTTAAAAATTACACAACTATTTTTCATACATTGTTAACTCACTCTGGTATTAAAATCTCGTATTCTCACTTCAAAACATATCAAAACAATGTTTTTTTTTACTTTAAAAATTACACAACTATTTTTCATACATTGTTAACTCACTCTGGTATTAAAATTTCGTATTCTCACTTCAAAACATATCAAAACAATGTTTTTTTTTACTTTAAAAATTACACAACTATTTTTCATACATTGTTAACTCACTCTGGTATTAAAATTTCGTATTCTCACTTCAAAACATATCAAAAACTGTGCTTATTATTACTTTAAAAATTACACAACTATTTTTCATACATTGTTAACTCACTCTGGTATTAAAATTTCGTATTCTCACTTCAAAACATATCAAAAACTGTGCTTATTATTACTTTAAAAATTACACAACTATTTTTCATACATTGTTAACTCACTCTGGTATTAAAATTTCGTATTCTCACTTCAAAACATATCAAAAACTGTGCTTATTATTACTTTAAAAATTACACAACTATTTTTCATACATTGTTAACTCACTCTGGTATTAAAATTTCGTATTCTCACTTCAAAACATATCAAAAACAATGTTTTTTTTTACTTTAAAAATTACACAACTATTTTTCATACATTGTTAACTCACTCTGGTATTAAAATTTCGTATTCTCACTTCAAAACATATCAAAAACAATGTTTTTTTTTACTTTAAAAATTACACAACTATTTTTCATACATTGTTAACTCACTCTGGTATTAAAATTTCGTATTCTCACTTCAAAACATATCAAAAACAATGTTTTTTTTTACTTTAAAAATTACACAACTATTTTTCATACATTGTTAACTCACTCTGGTATTAAAATTTCGTATTCTCACTTCAAAACATATCAAAAACAATGTTTTTTTTTTACTTTAAAAATTACACAACTATTTTTCATACATTGTTAACTCACTCTGGTATTAAAATTTCGTATTCTCACTTCAAAACATATCAAAACAATGTTTTTTTTTACTTTAAAAATTACACAACTATTTTTCATACATTGTTAACTCACTCTGGTATTAAAATTTCGTATTCTCACTTCAAAACATATCAAAAACTGTGCTTATTATTACTTTAAAAATTACACAACTATTTTTCATACATTGTTAACTCACTCTGGTATTAAAATTTCGTATTCTCACTTCAAAACATATCAAAAACTGTGCTTATTATTACTTTAAAAATTACACAACTATTTTTCATACATTGTTAACTCCCTCTGGTATTAAAATTTCGTATTCTCACTTCAAAACATATCAAAAACTGTGCTTATTATTACTTTAAAAATTACACAACTATTTTTCATACATTGTTAACTCACTCTGGTATTAAAATTTCGTATTCTCACTTCAAAACATATCAAAAACTGTGCTTATTATTACTTTAAAAATTACACAACTATTTTTCATACATTGTTAACTCACTCTGGTATTAAAATTTCGTATTCTCACTTCAAAACATATCAAAAACAATGTTTTTTTTTACTTTAAAATTACACAACTATTTTTCATACATTGTTAACTCACTCTGGTATTAAAATTTCGTATTCTCACTTCAAAACATATCAAAAACTGTGCTTATTATTACTTTAAAAATTACACAACTATTTTTCATACATTGTTAACTCACTCTGGTATTAAAATTTCGTATTCTCACTTCAAAACATATCAAAACAATGTTTTTTTTTACTTTAAAAATTACACAACTATTTTTCATACATTGTTAACTCACTCTGGTATTAAAATTTCGTATTCTCACTTCAAAACATATCAAAAACTGTGCTTATTATTACTTTAAAAATTACACAACTATTTTTCATACATTGTTAACTCACTCTGGTATTAAAATTTCGTATTCTCACTTCAAAACATATCAAAAACTGTGCTTATTATTACTTTAAAAATTACACAACTATTTTTCATACATTGTTAACTCACTCTGGTATTAAAATTTCGTATTCTCACTTCAAAACATATCAAAAACTGTGCTTATTATTACTTTAAAAATTACACAACTATTTTTCATACATTGTTAACTCACTCTGGTATTAAAATTTCGTATTCTCACTTCAAAACATATCAAAAACAATGTTTTTTTTTACTTTAAAAATTACACAACTATTTTTCATACATTGTTAACTCACTCTGGTATTAAAATTTCGTATTCTCACTTCAAAACATATCAAAAACAATGTTTTTTTTTACTTTAAAAATTACACAACTATTTTTCATACATTGTTAACTCACTCTGGTATTAAAATTTCGTATTCTCACTTCAAAACATATCAAAAACAATGTTTTTTTTTACTTTAAAAATTACACAACTATTTTTCATACATTGTTAACTCACTCTGGTATTAAAATTTCGTATTCTCACTTCAAAACATATCAAAAACAATGTTTTTTTTTACTTTAAAAATTACACAACTATTTTTCATACATTGTTAACTCACTCTGGTATTAAAATTTCGTATTCTCACTTCAAAACATATCAAAACAATGTTTTTTTTTACTTTAAAAATTACACAACTATTTTTCATACATTGTTAACTCACTCTGGTATTAAAATTTCGTATTCTCACTTCAAAACATATCAAAAACTGTGCTTATTATTACTTTAAAAATTACACAACTATTTTTCATACATTGTTAACTCACTCTGGTATTAAAATTTCGTATTCTCACTTCAAAACATATCAAAAACTGTGCTTATTATTACTTTAAAAATTACACAACTATTTTTCATACATTGTTAACTCCCTCTGGTATTAAAATTTCGTATTCTCACTTCAAAACATATCAAAAACTGTGCTTATTATTACTTTAAAAATTACACAACTATTTTTCATACATTGTTAACTCACTCTGGTATTAAAATTTCGTATTCTCACTTCAAAACATATCAAAAACTGTGCTTATTATTACTTTAAAAATTACACAACTATTTTTCATACATTGTTAACTCACTCTGGTATTAAAATTTCGTATTCTCACTTCAAAACATATCAAAAACAATGTTTTTTTTTACTTTAAAATTACACAACTATTTTTCATACATTGTTAACTCACTCTGGTATTAAAATTTCGTATTCTCACTTCAAAACATATCAAAAACTGTGCTTATTATTACTTTAAAAATTACACAACTATTTTTCATACATTGTTAACTCACTCTGGTATTAAAATCTCGTATTCTCACTTCAAAACATATCAAAAACTGTGCTTATTATTACTTTAAAAATTACACAACTATTTTTCATACATTGTTAACTCACTCTGGTATTAAAATCTCGTATTCTCACTTCAAAACATTTCAAAACAATGTTTTTTTTTACTTTAAAAATTACACAACTATTTTTCATACATTGTTAACTCCCTCTGGTATTAAAATTTCGTATTCTCACTTCAAAACATATCAAAACAATGTTTTTTTTTACTTTAAAAATTACACAACTATTTTTCATACATTGTTAACTCACTCTGGTATTAAAATTTCGTATTCT
This sequence comes from Loxodes magnus, assembly GCA_946699065.1. NCBI lineage: Eukaryota > Ciliophora > Karyorelictea > Loxodida > Loxodidae > Loxodes > Loxodes magnus. The sequence goes on along the minus strand of CAMPDV010001977.1, from coordinate 47,678 downwards.
CACTTCAAAACATATCAAAAACTGTGCTTATTATTACTTTAAAAATTACACAACTATTTTTCATACATTGTTAACTCACTCTGGTATTAAAATCTCGTATTCTCACTTCAAAACATTTCAAAACAATGTTTTTTTTTACTTTAAAAATTACACAACTATTTTTCATACATTGTTAACTCACTCTGGTATTAAAATTTCGTATTCTCACTTCAAAACATATCAAAAACTGTGCTTATTATTACTTTAAAAATTACACAACTATTTTTCATACATTGTTAACTCACTCTGGTATTAAAATCTCGTATTCTCACTTCAAAACATTTCAAAACAATGTTTTTTTTTACTTTAAAAATTACACAACTATTTTTCATACATTGTTAACTCACTCTGGTATTAAAATTTCGTATTCTCACTTCAAAACATATCAAAAACTGTGCTTATTATTACTTTAAAAATTACACAACTATTTTTCATACATTGTTAACTCACTCTGGTATTAAAATTTCGTATTCTCACTTCAAAACATATCAAAAACTGTGCTTATTATTACTTTAAAAATTACACAACTATTTTTCATACATTGTTAACTCACTCTGGTATTAAAATTTCGTATTCTCACTTCAAAACATATCAAAACAATGTTTTTTTTTACTTTAAAAATTACACAACTATTTTTCATACATTGTTAACTCACTCTGGTATTAAAATTTCGTATTCTCACTTCAAAACATATCAAAAACTGTGCTTATTATTACTTTAAAAATTACACAACTATTTTTCATACATTGTTAACTCACTCTGGTATTAAAATTTCGTATTCTCACTTCAAAACATATCAAAAACTGTGCTTATTATTACTTTAAAAATTACACAACTATTTTTCATACATTGTTAACTCACTCTGGTATTAAAATCTCGTATTCTCACTTCAAAACATATCAAAACAATGTTTTTTTTTACTTTAAAAATTACACAACTATTTTTCATACATTGTTAACTCACTCTGGTATTAAAATTTCGTATTCTCACTTCAAAACATTTCAAAACAATGTTTTTTTTTACTTTAAAAATTACACAACTATTTTTCATACATTGTTAACTCACTCTGGTATTAAAATTTCGTATTCTCACTTCAAAACATATCAAAAACTGTGCTTATTATTACTTTAAAAATTACACAACTATTTTTCATACATTGTTAACTCACTCTGGTATTAAAATCTCGTATTCTCACTTCAAAACATTTCAAAACAATGTTTTTTTTTACTTTAAAAATTACACAACTATTTTTCATACATTGTTAACTCACTCTGGTATTAAAATTTCGTATTCTCACTTCAAAACATATCAAAAACTGTGCTTATTATTACTTTAAAAATTACACAACTATTTTTCATACATTGTTAACTCACTCTGGTATTAAAATTTCGTATTCTCACTTCAAAACATATCAAAAACTGTGCTTATTATTACTTTAAAAATTACACAACTATTTTTCATACATTGTTAACTCCCTCTGGTATTAAAATTTCGTATTCTCACTTCAAAACATATCAAAAACTGTGCTTATTATTACTTTAAAAATTACACAACTATTTTTCATACATTGTTAACTCACTCTGGTATTAAAATCTCGTATTCTCACTTCAAAACATTTCAAAAACTGTGCTTATTATTACTTTAAAAATTACACAACTATTTTTCATACATTGTTAACTCACTCTGGTATTAAAATCTCGTATTCTCACTTCAAAACATTTCAAAACAATGTTTTTTTTTACTTTAAAAATTACACAACTATTTTTCATACATTGTTAACTCACTCTGGTATTAAAATTTCGTATTCTCACTTCAAAACATATCAAAAACTGTGCTTATTATTACTTTAAAAATTACACAACTATTTTTCATACATTGTTAACTCACTCTGGTATTAAAATTTCGTATTCTCACTTCAAAACATTTCAAAACAATGTTTTTTTTTACTTTAAAAATTACACAACTATTTTTCATACATTGTTAACTCACTCTGGTATTAAAATTTCGTATTCTCACTTCAAAACATATCAAAAACTGTGCTTATTATTACTTTAAAAATTACACAACTATTTTTCATACATTGTTAACTCACTCTGGTATTAAAATTTCGTATTCTCACTTCAAAACATTTCAAAACAATGTTTTTTTTTACTTTAAAAATTACACAACTATTTTTCATACATTGTTAACTCACTCTGGTATTAAAATTTCGTATTCTCACTTCAAAACATATCAAAAACTGTGCTTATTATTACTTTAAAAATTACACAACTATTTTTCATACATTGTTAACTCACTCTGGTATTAAAATCTCGTATTCTCACTTCAAAACATATCAAAACAATGTTTTTTTTTACTTTAAAAATTACACAACTATTTTTCATACATTGTTAACTCACTCTGGTATTAAAATTTCGTATTCTCACTTCAAAACATATCAAAACAATGTTTTTTTTTACTTTAAAAATTACACAACTATTTTTCATACATTGTTAACTCACTCTGGTATTAAAATCTCGTATTCTCACTTCAAAACATTTCAAAAACTGTGCTTATTATTACTTTAAAAATTACACAACTATTTTTCATACATTGTTAACTCACTCTGGTATTAAAATCTCGTATTCTCACTTCAAAACATTTCAAAAACAATGTTTTTTTTTACTTTAAAAATTACACAACTATTTTTCATACATTGTTAACTCACTCTGGTATTAAAATTTCGTATTCTCACTTCAAAACATATCAAAAACTGTGCTTATTATTACTTTAAAAATTACACAACTATTTTTCATACATTGTTAACTCACTCTGGTATTAAAATTTCGTATTCTCACTTCAAAACATTTCAAAACAATGTTTTTTTTTACTTTAAAAATTACACAACTATTTTTCATACATTGTTAACTCACTCTGGTATTAAAATTTCGTATTCTCACTTCAAAACATATCAAAAACTGTGCTTATTATTACTTTAAAAATTACACAACTATTTTTCATACATTGTTAACTCACTCTGGTATTAAAATTTCGTATTCTCACTTCAAAACATTTCAAAACAATGTTTTTTTTTACTTTAAAAATTACACAACTATTTTTCATACATTGTTAACTCACTCTGGTATTAAAATTTCGTATTCTCACTTCAAAACATATCAAAAACTGTGCTTATTATTACTTTAAAAATTACACAACTATTTTTCATACTTTGTTAACTCACTCTGGTATTAAAATCTCGTATTCTCACTTCAAAACATATCAAAACAATGTTTTTTTTTACTTTAAAAATTACACAACTATTTTTCATACATTGTTAACTCACTCTGGTATTAAAATTTCGTATTCTCACTTCAAAACATATCAAAACAATGTTTTTTTTTACTTTAAAAATTACACAACTATTTTTCATACATTGTTAACTCACTCTGGTATTAAAATTTCGTATTCTCACTTCAAAACATATCAAAAACTGTGCTTATTATTACTTTAAAAATTACACAACTATTTTTCATACATTGTTAACTCACTCTGGTATTAAAATTTCGTATTCTCACTTCAAAACATATCAAAAACTGTGCTTATTATTACTTTAAAAATTACACAACTATTTTTCATACATTGTTAACTCACTCTGGTATTAAAATCTCGTATTCTCACTTCAAAACATTTCAAAACAATGTTTTTTTTTACTTTAAAAATTACACAACTATTTTTCATACATTGTTAACTCACTCTGGTATTAAAATCTCGTATTCTCACTTCAAAACATATCAAAAACTGTGCTTATTATTACTTTAAAAATTACACAACTATTTTTCATACATTGTTAACTCACTCTGGTATTAAAATTTCGTATTCTCACTTCAAAACATATCAAAAACTGTGCTTATTATTACTTTAAAAATTACACAACTATTTTTCATACATTGTTAACTCACTCTGGTATTAAAATTTCGTATTCTCACTTCAAAACATATCAAAAACTGTGCTTATTATTACTTTAAAAATTACACAACTATTTTTCATACATTGTTAACTCACTCTGGTATTAAAATTTCGTATTCTCACTTCAAAACATATCAAAAACTGTGCTTATTATTACTTTAAAAATTACACAACTATTTTTCATACATTGTTAACTCACTCTGGTATTAAAATCTCGTATTCTCACTTCAAAACATTTCAAAACAATGTTTTTTTTTACTTTAAAAATTACACAACTATTTTTCATACATTGTTAACTCACTCTGGTATTAAAATTTCGTATTCTCACTTCAAAACATATCAAAAACTGTGCTTATTATTACTTTAAAAATTACACAACTATTTTTCATACATTGTTAACTCACTCTGGTATTAAAATTTCGTATTCTCACTTCAAAACATTTCAAAACAATGTTTTTTTTTACTTTAAAAATTACACAACTATTTTTCATACATTGTTAACTCACTCTGGTATTAAAATTTCGTATTCTCACTTCAAAACATATCAAAAACTGTGCTTATTATTACTTTAAAAATTACACAACTATTTTTCATACATTGTTAACTCACTCTGGTATTAAAATTTCGTATTCTCACTTCAAAACATTTCAAAACAATGTTTTTTTTTACTTTAAAAATTACACAACTATTTTTCATACATTGTTAACTCACTCTGGTATTAAAATTTCGTATTCTCACTTCAAAACATATCAAAAACTGTGCTTATTATTACTTTAAAAATTACACAACTATTTTTCATACATTGTTAACTCACTCTGGTATTAAAATTTCGTATTCTCACTTCAAAACATATCAAAAACTGTGCTTATTATTACTTTAAAAATTACACAACTATTTTTCATACATTGTTAACTCACTCTGGTATTAAAATTTCGTATTCTCACTTCAAAACATTTCAAAACAATGTTTTTTTTTACTTTAAAAATTACACAACTATTTTTCATACATTGTTAACTCACTCTGGTATTAAAATTTCGTATTCTCACTTCAAAACATTTCAAAAACTGTGCTTATTATTACTTTAAAAATTACACAACTATTTTTCATACATTGTTAACTCACTCTGGTATTAAAATTTCGTATTCTCACTTCAAAACATTTCAAAACAATGTTTTTTTTAACTTTAAAAATTACACAACTATTTTTCATACATTGTTAACTCACTCTGGTATTAAAATTTCGTATTCTCACTTCAAAACATATCAAAAACTGTGCTTATTATTACTTTAAAAATTACACAACTATTTTTCATACATTGTTAACTCACTCTGGTATTAAAATTTCGTATTCTCACTTCAAAACATATCAAAAACTGTGCTTATTATTACTTTAAAAATTACACAACTATTTTTCATACATTGTTAACTCACTCTGGTATTAAAATTTCGTATTCTCACTTCAAAACATTTCAAAACAATGTTTTTTTTTACTTTAAAAATTACACAACTATTTTTCATACATTGTTAACTCACTCTGGTATTAAAATCTCGTATTCTCACTTCAAAACATATCAAAAACTGTGCTTATTATTACTTTAAAAATTACACAACTATTTTTCATACATTGTTAACTCACTCTGGTATTAAAATCTCGTATTCTCACTTCAAAACATATCAAAAACTGTGCTTATTATTACTTTAAAAATTACACAACTATTTTTCATACATTGTTAACTCCCTCTGGTATTAAAATTTCGTATTCTCACTTCAAAAATATCAAAAACTGTGCTTATTATTACTTTAAAAATTACACAACTATTTTTCATACATTGTTAACTCACTCTGGTATTAAAATTTCGTATTCTCACTTCAAAACATTTCAAAACATTGTTTTTTTTTACTTTAAAAATTACACAACTATTTTTCATACATTGTTAACTGGTATTAAAATTTCGTATTCTCACTTCAAAACATATCAAAAACTGTGCTTATTATTACTTTAAAAATTACACAACTATTTTTCATACATTGTTAACTCACTCTGGTATTAAAATTTCGTATTCTCACTTCAAAACATATCAAAAACTGTGCTTATTATTACTTTAAAAATTACACAACTATTTTTCATACATTGTTAACTCACTCTGGTATTAAAATTTCGTATTCTCACTTCAAAACATATCAAAAACTGTGCTTATTATTACTTTAAAAATTACACAACTATTTTTCATACATTGTTAACTCACTCTGGTATTAAAATTTCGTATTCTCACTTCAAAACATATCAAAAACTGTGCTTATTATTACTTTAAAAATTACACAACTATTTTTCATACATTGTTAACTCACTCTGGTATTAAAATTTCGTATTCTCACTTCAAAACATTTCAAAACAATGTTTTTTTTTACTTTAAAAATTACACAACTATTTTTCATACATTGTTAACTCACTCTGGTATTAAAATCTCGTATTCTCACTTCAAAACATATCAAAAACTGTGCTTATTATTACTTTAAAAATTACACAACTATTTTTCATACATTGTTAACTCACTCTGGTATTAAAATCTCGTATTCTCACTTCAAAACATATCAAAACAATGTTTTTTTTTACTTTAAAAATTACACAACTATTTTTCATACATTGTTAACTCCCTCTGGTATTAAAATCTCGTATTCTCACTTCAAAACATATCAAAAACTGTGCTTATTATTACTTTAAAAATTACACAACTATTTTTCATACATTGTTAACTGGTATTAAAATTTCGTATTCTCACTTCAAAACATATCAAAAACTGTGCTTATTATTACTTTAAAAATTACACAACTATTTTTCATACATTGTTAACTCACTCTGGTATTAAAATTTCGTATTCTCACTTCAAAACATATCAAAAACTGTGCTTATTATTACTTTAAAAATTACACAACTATTTTTCATACATTGTTAACTCACTCTGGTATTAAAATTTCGTATTCTCACTTCAAAACATATCAAAAACTGTGCTTATTATTACTTTAAAAATTACACAACTATTTTTCATACATTGTTAACTCACTCTGGTATTAAAATTTCGTATTCTCACTTCAAAACATATCAAAAACTGTGCTTATTATTACTTTAAAAATTACACAACTATTTTTCATACATTGTTAACTCACTCTGGTATTAAAATTTCGTATTCTCACTTCAAAACATTTCAAAACAATGTTTTTTTTTACTTTAAAAATTACACAACTATTTTTCATACATTGTTAACTCACTCTGGTATTAAAATCTCGTATTCTCACTTCAAAACATATCAAAAACTGTGCTTATTATTACTTTAAAAATTACACAACTATTTTTCATACATTGTTAACTCACTCTGGTATTAAAATCTCGTATTCTCACTTCAAAACATATCAAAACAATGTTTTTTTTTACTTTAAAAATTACACAACTATTTTTCATACATTGTTAACTCCCTCTGGTATTAAAATCTCGTATTCTCACTTCAAAACATATCAAAAACTGTGCTTATTATTACTTTAAAAATTACACAACTATTTTTCATACATTGTTAACTCACTCTGGTATTAAAATTTCGTATTCTCACTTCAAAACATATCAAAAACTGTGCTTATTATTACTTTAAAAATTACACAACTATTTTTCATACATTGTTAACTCACTCTGGTATTAAAATTTCGTATTCTCACTTCAAAACATTTCAAAACAATGTTTTTTTTTACTTTAAAAATTACACAACTATTTTTCATACATTGTTAACTCACTCTGGTATTAAAATTTCGTATTCTCACTTCAAAACATATCAAAAACTGTGCTTATTATTACTTTAAAAATTACACAACTATTTTTCATACATTGTTAACTCACTCTGGTATTAAAATTTCGTATTCTCACTTCAAAACATATCAAAAACTGTGCTTATTATTACTTTAAAAATTACACAACTATTTTTCATACATTGTTAACTCACTCTGGTATTAAAATTTCGTATTCTCACTTCAAAACATATCAAAAACTGTGCTTATTATTACTTTAAAAATTACACAACTATTTTTCATACATTGTTAACTCACTCTGGTATTAAAATTTCGTATTCTCACTTCAAAACATATCAAAAACTGTGCTTATTATTACTTTAAAAATTACACAACTATTTTTCATACATTGTTAACTCACTCTGGTATTAAAATTTCGTATTCTCACTTCAAAACATATCAAAAACTGTGCTTATTATTACTTTAAAAATTACACAACTATTTTTCATACATTGTTAACTCACTCTGGTATTAAAATTTCGTATTCTCACTTCAAAACATTTCAAAACAATGTTTTTTTTTACTTTAAAAATTACACAACTATTTTTCATACATTGTTAACTCACTCTGGTATTAAAATCTCGTATTCTCACTTCAAAACATATCAAAAACTGTGCTTATTATTACTTTAAAAATTACACAACTATTTTTCATACATTGTTAACTCACTCTGGTATTAAAATTTCGTATTCTCACTTCAAAACATTTCAAAACAATGTTTTTTTTTACTTTAAAAATTACACAACTATTTTTCATACATTGTTAACTCACTCTGGTATTAAAATCTCGTATTCTCACTTCAAAACATATCAAAAACTGTGCTTATTATTACTTTAAAAATTACACAACTATTTTTCATACATTGTTAACTCACTCTGGTATTAAAATCTCGTATTCTCACTTCAAAACATATCAAAAACTGTGCTTATTATTACTTTAAAAATTACACAACTATTTTTCATACATTGTTAACTCACTCTGGTATTAAAATCTCGTATTCTCACTTCAAAACATATCAAAAACTGTGCTTATTATTACTTTAAAAATTACACAACTATTTTTCATACATTGTTAACTCACTCTGGTATTAAAATTTCGTATTCTCACTTCAAAACATATCAAAAACTGTGCTTATTATTACTTTAAAAATTACACAACTATTTTTCATACATTGTTAACTCCCTCTGGTATTAAAATTTCGTATTCTCACTTCAAAACATATCAAAAACTGTGCTTATTATTACTTTAAAAATTACACAACTATTTTTCATACATTGTTAACTCACTCTGGTATTAAAATTTCGTATTCTCACTTCAAAACATTTCAAAACAATGTTTTTTTTTACTTTAAAAATTACACAACTATTTTTCATACATTGTTAACTCACTCTGGTATTAAAATCTCGTATTCTCACTTCAAAACATATCAAAAACTGTGCTTATTATTACTTTAAAAATTACACAACTATTTTTCATACATTGTTAACTCACTCTGGTATTAAAATTTCGTATTCTCACTTCAAAACATATCAAAAACTGTGCTTATTATTACTTTAAAAATTACACAACTATTTTTCATACATTGTTAACTCACTCTGGTATTAAAATTTCGTATTCTCACTTCAAAACATATCAAAAACTGTGCTTATTATTACTTTAAAAATTACACAACTATTTTTCATACATTGTTAACTCACTCTGGTATTAAAATTTCGTATTCTCACTTCAAAACATTTCAAAACAATGTTTTTTTTTACTTTAAAAATTACACAACTATTTTTCATACATTGTTAACTCACTCTGGTATTAAAATCTCGTATTCTCACTTCAAAACATATCAAAAACTGTGCTTATTATTACTTTAAAAATTACACAACTATTTTTCATACATTGTTAACTCACTCTGGTATTAAAATCTCGTATTCTCACTTCAAAACATATCAAAAACTGTGCTTATTATTACTTTAAAAATTACACAACTATTTTTCATACATTGTTAACTCCCTCTGGTATTAAAATTTCGTATTCTCACTTCAAAAATATCAAAAACTGTGCTTATTATTACTTTAAAAATTACACAACTATTTTTCATACATTGTTAACTCACTCTGGTATTAAAATTTCGTATTCTCACTTCAAAACATTTCAAAACATTGTTTTTTTTTACTTTAAAAATTACACAACTATTTTTCATACATTGTTAACTGGTATTAAAATTTCGTATTCTCACTTCAAAACATATCAAAAACTGTGCTTATTATTACTTTAAAAATTACACAACTATTTTTCATACATTGTTAACTCACTCTGGTATTAAAATTTCGTATTCTCACTTCAAAACATATCAAAAACTGTGCTTATTATTACTTTAAAAATTACACAACTATTTTTCATACATTGTTAACTCACTCTGGTATTAAAATTTCGTATTCTCACTTCAAAACATATCAAAAACTGTGCTTATTATTACTTTAAAAATTACACAACTATTTTTCATACATTGTTAACTCACTCTGGTATTAAAATTTCGTATTCTCACTTCAAAACATATCAAAAACTGTGCTTATTATTACTTTAAAAATTACACAACTATTTTTCATACATTGTTAACTCACTCTGGTATTAAAATTTCGTATTCTCACTTCAAAACATTTCAAAACAATGTTTTTTTTTACTTTAAAAATTACACAACTATTTTTCATACATTGTTAACTCACTCTGGTATTAAAATCTCGTATTCTCACTTCAAAACATATCAAAAACTGTGCTTATTATTACTTTAAAAATTACACAACTATTTTTCATACATTGTTAACTCACTCTGGTATTAAAATCTCGTATTCTCACTTCAAAACATATCAAAACAATGTTTTTTTTTACTTTAAAAATTACACAACTATTTTTCATACATTGTTAACTCCCTCTGGTATTAAAATTTCGTATTCTCACTTCAAAACATATCAAAAACTGTGCTTATTATTACTTTAAAAATTACACAACTATTTTTCATACATTGTTAACTCACTCTGGTATTAAAATTTCGTATTCTCACTTCAAAACATTTCAAAACATTGTTTTTTTTTACTTTAAAAATTACACAACTATTTTTCATACATTGTTAACTCCCTCTGGTATTAAAATTTCGTATTCTCACTTCAAAACATATCAAAAACTGTGCTTATTATTACTTTAAAAATTACACAACTATTTTTCATACATTGTTAACTCCCTCTGGTATTAAAATTTCGTATTCTCACTTCAAAACATATCAAAAACTGTGCTTATTATTACTTTAAAAATTACACAACTATTTTTCATACATTGTTAACTCACTCTGGTATTAAAATTTCGTATTCTCACTTCAAAACATATCAAAACTGTGCTTATTATTACTTTAAAAATTACACAACTATTTTTCATACATTGTTAACTCCCTCTGGTATTAAAATTTCGTATTCTCACTTCAAAACATATCAAAAACTGTGCTTATTATTACTTTAAAAATTACACAACTATTTTTCATACATTGTTAACTCCCTCTGGTATTAAAATTTCGTATTCTCACTTCAAAACATATCAAAAACTGTGCTTATTATTACTTTAAAAATTACACAACTATTTTTCATACATTGTTAACTCACTCTGGTATTAAAATCTCGTATTCTCACTTCAAAACATTTCAAAACAATGTTTTTTTTTACTTTAAAAATTACACAACTATTTTTCATACATTGTTAACTCACTCTGGTATTAAAATCTCGTATTCTCACTTCAAAACATATCAAAAACTGTGCTTATTATTACTTAAAAATTACACAACTATTTTTCATACATTGTTAACTCACTCTGGTATTAAAATTTCGTATTCTCACTTCAAAACATATCAAAAACTGTGCTTATTATTACTTTAAAAATTACACAACTATTTTTCATACATTGTTAACTCACTCTGGTATTAAAATCTCGTATTCTCACTTCAAAACATATCAAAACAATGTTTTTTTTTACTTTAAAAATTACACAACTATTTTTCATACATTGTTAACTCACTCTGGTATTAAAATTTCGTATTCTCACTTCAAAACATATCAAAACAATGTTTTTTTTTACTTTAAAAATTACACAACTATTTTTCATACATTGTTAACTCACTCTGGTATTAAAATTTCGTATTCTCACTTCAAAACATATCAAAAACTGTGCTTATTATTACTTTAAAAATTACACAACTATTTTTCATACATTGTTAACTCACTCTGGTATTAAAATCTCGTATTCTCACTTCAAAACATATCAAAAACTGTGCTTATTATTACTTTAAAAATTACACAACTATTTTTCATACATTGTTAACTCACTCTGGTATTAAAATCTCGTATTCTCACTTCAAAACATATCAAAACAATGTTTTTTTTTACTTTAAAAATTACACAACTATTTTTCATACATTGTTAACTCACTCTGGTATTAAAATTTCGTATTCTCACTTCAAAACATTTCAAAACAATGTTTTTTTTTACTTTAAAAATTACACAACTATTTTTCATACATTGTTAACTCACTCTGGTATTAAAATCTCGTATTCTCACTTCAAAACATATCAAAAACTGTGCTTATTATTACTTTAAAAATTACACAACTATTTTTCATACATTGTTAACTCACTCTGGTATTAAAATTTCGTATTCTCACTTCAAAACATTTCAAAAACAATGTTTTTTTTTACTTTAAAAATTACACAACTATTTTTCATACATTGTTAACTCACTCTGGTATTAAAATTTCGTATTCTCACTTCAAAACATATCAAAAACTGTGCTTATTATTACTTTAAAAATTACACAACTATTTTTCATACATTGTTAACTCACTCTGGTATTAAAATTTCGTATTCTCACTTCAAAACATTTCAAAAACAATGTTTTTTTTTACTTTAAAAATTACACAACTATTTTTCATACATTGTTAACTCACTCTGGTATTAAAATTTCGTATTCTCACTTCAAAACATATCAAAAACTGTGCTTATTATTACTTTAAAAATTACACAACTATTTTTCATACATTGTTAACTCACTCTGGTATTAAAATTTCGTATTCTCACTTCAAAACATATCAAAACTGTGCTTATTATTACTTTAAAAATTACACAACTATTTTTCATACATTGTTAACTCCCTCTGGTATTAAAATTTCGTATTCTCACTTCAAAACATATCAAAAACTGTGCTTATTATTACTTTAAAAATTACACAACTATTTTTCATACATTGTTAACTCCCTCTGGTATTAAAATTTCGTATTCTCACTTCAAAACATATCAAAAACTGTGCTTATTATTACTTTAAAAATTACACAACTATTTTTCATACATTGTTAACTCACTCTGGTATTAAAATCTCGTATTCTCACTTCAAAACATTTCAAAACAATGTTTTTTTTTACTTTAAAAATTACACAACTATTTTTCATACATTGTTAACTCACTCTGGTATTAAAATCTCGTATTCTCACTTCAAAACATATCAAAAACTGTGCTTATTATTACTTAAAAATTACACAACTATTTTTCATACATTGTTAACTCACTCTGGTATTAAAATTTCGTATTCTCACTTCAAAACATATCAAAAACTGTGCTTATTATTACTTTAAAAATTACACAACTATTTTTCATACATTGTTAACTCACTCTGGTATTAAAATCTCGTATTCTCACTTCAAAACATATCAAAACAATGTTTTTTTTTACTTTAAAAATTACACAACTATTTTTCATACATTGTTAACTCACTCTGGTATTAAAATTTCGTATTCTCACTTCAAAACATATCAAAACAATGTTTTTTTTTACTTTAAAAATTACACAACTATTTTTCATACATTGTTAACTCACTCTGGTATTAAAATCTCGTATTCTCACTTCAAAACATATCAAAAACTGTGCTTATTATTACTTTAAAAATTACACAACTATTTTTCATACATTGTTAACTCACTCTGGTATTAAAATCTCGTATTCTCACTTCAAAACATATCAAAAACTGTGCTTATTATTACTTTAAAAATTACACAACTATTTTTCATACATTGTTAACTCACTCTGGTATTAAAATCTCGTATTCTCACTTCAAAACATATCAAAACAATGTTTTTTTTTACTTTAAAAATTACACAACTATTTTTCATACATTGTTAACTCACTCTGGTATTAAAATTTCGTATTCTCACTTCAAAACATTTCAAAACAATGTTTTTTTTTACTTTAAAAATTACACAACTATTTTTCATACATTGTTAACTCACTCTGGTATTAAAATCTCGTATTCTCACTTCAAAACATATCAAAAACTGTGCTTATTATTACTTTAAAAATTACACAACTATTTTTCATACATTGTTAACTCACTCTGGTATTAAAATTTCGTATTCTCACTTCAAAACATTTCAAAAACAATGTTTTTTTTTACTTTAAAAATTACACAACTATTTTTCATACATTGTTAACTCACTCTGGTATTAAAATTTCGTATTCTCACTTCAAAACATATCAAAAACTGTGCTTATTATTACTTTAAAAATTACACAACTATTTTTCATACATTGTTAACTCACTCTGGTATTAAAATTTCGTATTCTCACTTCAAAACATTTCAAAACAATGTTTTTTTTTACTTTAAAAATTACACAACTATTTTTCATACATTGTTAACTCACTCTGGTATTAAAATCTCGTATTCTCACTTCAAAACATATCAAAAACTGTGCTTATTATTACTTTAAAAATTACACAACTATTTTTCATACATTGTTAACTCACTCTGGTATTAAAATTTCGTATTCTCACTTCAAAACATATCAAAAACTGTGCTTATTATTACTTTAAAAATTACACAACTATTTTTCATACATTGTTAACTCACTCTGGTATTAAAATTTCGTATTCTCACTTCAAAACATTTCAAAACAATGTTTTTTTTTACTTTAAAAATTACACAACTATTTTTCATACATTGTTAACTGGTATTAAAATTTCGTATTCTCACTTCAAAACATATCAAAAACTGTGCTTATTATTACTTTAAAAATTACACAACTATTTTTCATACATTGTTAACTCACTCTGGTATTAAAATTTCGTATTCTCACTTCAAAACATATCAAAAACTGTGCTTATTATTACTTTAAAAATTACACAACTATTTTTCATACATTGTTAACTCACTCTGGTATTAAAATTTCGTATTCTCACTTCAAAACATATCAAAAACTGTGCTTATTATTACTTTAAAAATTACACAACTATTTTTCATACATTGTTAACTCACTCTGGTATTAAAATTTCGTATTCTCACTTCAAAACATTTCAAAACAATGTTTTTTTTTACTTTAAAAATTACACAACTATTTTTCATACATTGTTAACTCACTCTGGTATTAAAATTTCGTATTCTCACTTCAAAACATATCAAAAACTGTGCTTATTATTACTTTAAAAATTACACAACTATTTTTCATACATTGTTAACTCACTCTGGTATTAAAATCTCGTATTCTCACTTCAAAACATATCAAAAACTGTGCTTATTATTACTTTAAAAATTACACAACTATTTTTCATACATTGTTAACTCACTCTGGTATTAAAATTTCGTATTCTCACTTCAAAACATATCAAAAACTGTGCTTATTATTACTTTAAAAATTACACAACTATTTTTCATACATTGTTAACTCACTCTGGTATTAAAATCTCGTATTCTCACTTCAAAACATATCAAAACAATGTTTTTTTTTACTTTAAAAATTACACAACTATTTTTCATACATTGTTAACTCACTCTGGTATTAAAATTTCGTATTCTCACTTCAAAACATTTCAAAACAATGTTTTTTTTTACTTTAAAAATTACACAACTATTTTTCATACATTGTTAACTCACTCTGGTATTAAAATCTCGTATTCTCACTTCAAAACATATCAAAAACTGTGCTTATTATTACTTTAAAAATTACACAACTATTTTTCATACATTGTTAACTCACTCTGGTATTAAAATTTCGTATTCTCACTTCAAAACATTTCAAAAACAATGTTTTTTTTTACTTTAAAAATTACACAACTATTTTTCATACATTGTTAACTCACTCTGGTATTAAAATTTCGTATTCTCACTTCAAAACATATCAAAAACTGTGCTTATTATTACTTTAAAAATTACACAACTATTTTTCATACATTGTTAACTCACTCTGGTATTAAAATTTCGTATTCTCACTTCAAAACATTTCAAAACAATGTTTTTTTTTACTTTAAAAATTACACAACTATTTTTCATACATTGTTAACTCACTCTGGTATTAAAATTTCGTATTCTCACTTCAAAACATATCAAAAACTGTGCTTATTATTACTTTAAAAATTACACAACTATTTTTCATACATTGTTAACTCACTCTGGTATTAAAATCTCGTATTCTCACTTCAAAACATATCAAAACAATGTTTTTTTTTACTTTAAAAATTACACAACTATTTTTCATACATTGTTAACTCACTCTGGTATTAAAATTTCGTATTCTCACTTCAAAACATTTCAAAACAATGTTTTTTTTTACTTTAAAAATTACACAACTATTTTTCATACATTGTTAACTCACTCTGGTATTAAAATTTCGTATTCTCACTTCAAAACATATCAAAAACTGTGCTTATTATTACTTTAAAAATTACACAACTATTTTTCATACATTGTTAACTCACTCTGGTATTAAAATTTCGTATTCTCACTTCAAAACATTTCAAAACAATGTTTTTTTTTACTTTAAAAATTACACAACTATTTTTCATACATTGTTAACTCACTCTGGTATTAAAATTTCGTATTCTCACTTCAAAACATATCAAAAACTGTGCTTATTATTACTTTAAAAATTACACAACTATTTTTCATACATTGTTAACTCACTCTGGTATTAAAATCTCGTATTCTCACTTCAAAACATATCAAAACAATGTTTTTTTTTACTTTAAAAATTACACAACTATTTTTCATACATTGTTAACTCACTCTGGTATTAAAATTTCGTATTCTCACTTCAAAACATTTCAAAACAATGTTTTTTTTTACTTTAAAAATTACACAACTATTTTTCATACATTGTTAACTCACTCTGGTATTAAAATTTCGTATTCTCACTTCAAAACATATCAAAAACTGTGCTTATTATTACTTTAAAAATTACACAACTATTTTTCATACATTGTTAACTCACTCTGGTATTAAAAT
Organism: Loxodes magnus; assembly: GCA_946699065.1. NCBI lineage: Eukaryota > Ciliophora > Karyorelictea > Loxodida > Loxodidae > Loxodes > Loxodes magnus. The sequence continues at coordinate 30,574 of CAMPDV010001977.1, read as the reverse complement.
TTCGTATTCTCACTTCAAAACATTTCAAAACAATGTTTTTTTTTTACTTTAAAAATTACACAACTATTTTTCATACATTGTTAACTCACTCTGGTATTAAAATTTCGTATTCTCACTTCAAAACATATCAAAAACTGTGCTTATTATTACTTTAAAAATTACACAACTATTTTTCATACATTGTTAACTCACTCTGGTATTAAAATTTCGTATTCTCACTTCAAAACATTTCAAAACAATGTTTTTTTTTACTTTAAAAATTACACAACTATTTTTCATACATTGTTAACTCCCTCTGGTATTAAAATCTCGTATTCTCACTTCAAAACATATCAAAAACTGTGCTTATTATTACTTTAAAAATTACACAACTATTTTTCATACATTGTTAACTCACTCTGGTATTAAAATTTCGTATTCTCACTTCAAAACATTTCAAAAACTGTGCTTATTATTACTTTAAAAATTACACAACTATTTTTCATACATTGTTAACTCCCTCTGGTATTAAAATTTCGTATTCTCACTTCAAAACATATCAAAAACTGTGCTTATTATTACTTTAAAAATTACACAACTATTTTTCATACATTGTTAACTCCCTCTGGTATTAAAATTTCGTATTCTCACTTCAAAACATATCAAAAACTGTGCTTATTATTACTTTAAAAATTACACAACTATTTTTCATACATTGTTAACTCACTCTGGTATTAAAATCTCGTATTCTCACTTCAAAACATATCAAAAACTGTGCTTATTATTACTTTAAAAATTACACAACTATTTTTCATACATTGTTAACTCACTCTGGTATTAAAATTTCGTATTCTCACTTCAAAACATATCAAAAACTGTGCTTATTATTACTTTAAAAATTACACAACTATTTTTCATACATTGTTAACTCACTCTGGTATTAAAATCTCGTATTCTCACTTCAAAACATATCAAAAACTGTGCTTATTATTACTTTAAAAATTACACAACTATTTTTCATACATTGTTAACTCACTCTGGTATTAAAATCTCGTATTCTCACTTCAAAACATATCAAAACAATGTTTTTTTTTTACTTTAAAAATTACACAACTATTTTTCATACATTGTTAACTCACTCTGGTATTAAAATTTCGTATTCTCACTTCAAAACATATCAAAAACTGTGCTTATTATTACTTTAAAAATTACACAACTATTTTTCATACATTGTTAACTCACTCTGGTATTAAAATTTCGTATTCTCACTTCAAAACATTTCAAAACATTGTTTTTTTTTACTTTAAAAATTACACAACTATTTTTCATACATTGTTAACTCCCTCTGGTATTAAAATTTCGTATTCTCACTTCAAAACATATCAAAAACTGTGCTTATTATTACTTTAAAAATTACACAACTATTTTTCATACATTGTTAACTCACTCTGGTATTAAAATCTCGTATTCTCACTTCAAAACATATCAAAAACTGTGCTTATTATTACTTTAAAAATTACACAACTATTTTTCATACATTGTTAACTCACTCTGGTATTAAAATCTCGTATTCTCACTTCAAAACATATCAAAACAATGTTTTTTTTTACTTTAAAAATTACACAACTATTTTTCATACATTGTTAACTCACTCTGGTATTAAAATTTCGTATTCTCACTTCAAAACATATCAAAAACTGTGCTTATTATTACTTTAAAAATTACACAACTATTTTTCATACATTGTTAACTCACTCTGGTATTAAAATTTCGTATTCTCACTTCAAAACATTTCAAAACATTGTTTTTTTTTTACTTTAAAAATTACACAACTATTTTTCATACATTGTTAACTCCCTCTGGTATTAAAATCTCGTATTCTCACTTCAAAACATATCAAAAACTGTGCTTATTATTACTTTAAAAATTACACAACTATTTTTCATACATTGTTAACTCACTCTGGTATTAAAATTTCGTATTCTCACTTCAAAACATATCAAAAACTGTGCTTATTATTACTTTAAAAATTACACAACTATTTTTCATACATTGTTAACTCACTCTGGTATTAAAATCTCGTATTCTCACTTCAAAACATATCAAAAACTGTGCTTATTATTACTTTAAAAATTACACAACTATTTTTCATACATTGTTAACTCACTCTGGTATTAAAATTTCGTATTCTCACTTCAAAACATTTCAAAACAATGTTTTTTTTTACTTTAAAAATTACACAACTATTTTTCATACATTGTTAACTCCCTCTGGTATTAAAATTTCGTATTCTCACTTCAAAACATATCAAAAACTGTGCTTATTATTACTTTAAAAATTACACAACTATTTTTCATACATTGTTAACTCACTCTGGTATTAAAATTTCGTATTCTCACTTCAAAACATTTCAAAACATTGTTTTTTTTTACTTTAAAAATTACACAACTATTTTTCATACATTGTTAACTCACTCTGGTATTAAAATCTCGTATTCTCACTTCAAAACATATCAAAAACTGTGCTTATTATTACTTTAAAAATTACACAACTATTTTTCATACATTGTTAACTCACTCTGGTATTAAAATTTCGTATTCTCACTTCAAAACATATCAAAAACTGTGCTTATTATTACTTTAAAAATTACACAACTATTTTTCATACATTGTTAACTCCCTCTGGTATTAAAATTTCGTATTCTCACTTCAAAACATATCAAAAACTGTGCTTATTATTACTTTAAAAATTACACAACTATTTTTCATACATTGTTAACTCCCTCTGGTATTAAAATTTCGTATTCTCACTTCAAAACATATCAAAAACTGTGCTTATTATTACTTTAAAAATTACACAACTATTTTTCATACATTGTTAACTCACTCTGGTATTAAAATCTCGTATTCTCACTTCAAAACATATCAAAAACTGTGCTTATTATTACTTAAAAATTACACAACTATTTTTCATACATTGTTAACTCACTCTGGTATTAAAATTTCGTATTCTCACTTCAAAACATATCAAAAACTGTGCTTATTATTACTTTAAAAATTACACAACTATTTTTCATACATTGTTAACTCACTCTGGTATTAAAATTTCGTATTCTCACTTCAAAACATATCAAAAACTGTGCTTATTATTACTTTAAAAATTACACAACTATTTTTCATACATTGTTAACTCACTCTGGTATTAAAATTTCGTATTCTCACTTCAAAACATATCAAAAACTGTGCTTATTATTACTTTAAAAATTACACAACTATTTTTCATACATTGTTAACTCACTCTGGTATTAAAATTTCGTATTCTCACTTCAAAACATTTCAAAACAATGTTTTTTTTTACTTTAAAAATTACACAACTATTTTTCATACATTGTTAACTCACTCTGGTATTAAAATCTCGTATTCTCACTTCAAAACATATCAAAAACTGTGCTTATTATTACTTTAAAAATTACACAACTATTTTTCATACATTGTTAACTCACTCTGGTATTAAAATTTCGTATTCTCACTTCAAAACATTTCAAAACAATGTTTTTTTTTACTTTAAAAATTACACAACTATTTTTCATACATTGTTAACTCACTCTGGTATTAAAATTTCGTATTCTCACTTCAAAACATTTCAAAACAATGTTTTTTTTTACTTTAAAAATTACACAACTATTTTTCATACATTGTTAACTCACTCTGGTATTAAAATTTCGTATTCTCACTTCAAAACATTTCAAAACAATGTTTTTTTTTACTTTAAAAATTACACAACTATTTTTCATACATTGTTAACTCACTCTGGTATTAAAATTTCGTATTCTCACTTCAAAACATTTCAAAACAATGTTTTTTTTTACTTTAAAAATTACACAACTATTTTTCATACATTGTTAACTCACTCTGGTATTAAAATTTCGTATTCTCACTTCAAAACATATCAAAAACTGTGCTTATTATTACTTTAAAAATTACACAACTATTTTTCATACATTGTTAACTCACTCTGGTATTAAAATTTCGTATTCTCACTTCAAAACATTTCAAAACAATGTTTTTTTTTACTTTAAAAATTACACAACTATTTTTCATACATTGTTAACTCACTCTGGTATTAAAATTTCGTATTCTCACTTCAAAACATATCAAAAACTGTGCTTATTATTACTTTAAAAATTACACAACTATTTTTCATACATTGTTAACTCACTCTGGTATTAAAATTTCGTATTCTCACTTCAAAACATATCAAAAACTGTGCTTATTATTACTTTAAAAATTACACAACTATTTTTCATACATTGTTAACTCACTCTGGTATTAAAATTTCGTATTCTCACTTCAAAACATATCAAAAACTGTGCTTATTATTACTTTAAAAATTACACAACTATTTTTCATACATTGTTAACTCCCTCTGGTATTAAAATTTCGTATTCTCACTTCAAAACATATCAAAAACTGTGCTTATTATTACTTTAAAAATTACACAACTATTTTTCATACATTGTTAACTCACTCTGGTATTAAAATTTCGTATTCTCACTTCAAAACATTTCAAAAACTGTGCTTATTATTACTTTAAAAATTACACAACTATTTTTCATACATTGTTAACTCACTCTGGTATTAAAATTTCGTATTCTCACTTCAAAACATTTCAAAACAATGTTTTTTTTAACTTTAAAAATTACACAACTATTTTTCATACATTGTTAACTCACTCTGGTATTAAAATTTCGTATTCTCACTTCAAAACATATCAAAAACTGTGCTTATTATTACTTTAAAAATTACACAACTATTTTTCATACATTGTTAACTCACTCTGGTATTAAAATTTCGTATTCTCACTTCAAAACATTTCAAAACAATGTTTTTTTTTACTTTAAAATTACACAACTATTTTTCATACATTGTTAACTCACTCTGGTATTAAAATCTCGTATTCTCACTTCAAAACATATCAAAAACTGTGCTTATTATTACTTTAAAAATTACACAACTATTTTTCATACATTGTTAACTCACTCTGGTATTAAAATCTCGTATTCTCACTTCAAAACATATCAAAAACTGTGCTTATTATTACTTTAAAAATTACACAACTATTTTTCATACATTGTTAACTCACTCTGGTATTAAAATTTCGTATTCTCACTTCAAAACATATCAAAAACTGTGCTTATTATTACTTTAAAAATTACACAACTATTTTTCATACATTGTTAACTCACTCTGGTATTAAAATTTCGTATTCTCACTTCAAAACATATCAAAAACTGTGCTTATTATTACTTTAAAAATTACACAACTATTTTTCATACATTGTTAACTCCCTCTGGTATTAAAATTTCGTATTCTCACTTCAAAACATATCAAAAACTGTGCTTATTATTACTTTAAAAATTACACAACTATTTTTCATACATTGTTAACTCACTCTGGTATTAAAATTTCGTATTCTCACTTCAAAACATATCAAAAACTGTGCTTATTATTACTTTAAAAATTACACAACTATTTTTCATACATTGTTAACTCACTCTGGTATTAAAATCTCGTATTCTCACTTCAAAACATTTCAAAACAATGTTTTTTTTTACTTTAAAAATTACACAACTATTTTTCATACATTGTTAACTCACTCTGGTATTAAAATCTCGTATTCTCACTTCAAAACATATCAAAAACTGTGCTTATTATTACTTTAAAAATTACACAACTATTTTTCATACATTGTTAACTCACTCTGGTATTAAAATTTCGTATTCTCACTTCAAAACATTTCAAAACAATGTTTTTTTTTACTTTAAAAATTACACAACTATTTTTCATACATTGTTAACTCACTCTGGTATTAAAATTTCGTATTCTCACTTCAAAACATATCAAAAACTGTGCTTATTATTACTTTAAAAATTACACAACTATTTTTCATACATTGTTAACTCACTCTGGTATTAAAATTTCGTATTCTCACTTCAAAACATTTCAAAACATTGTTTTTTTTTACTTTAAAAATTACACAACTATTTTTCATACATTGTTAACTCACTCTGGTATTAAAATCTCGTATTCTCACTTCAAAACATATCAAAAACTGTGCTTATTATTACTTTAAAAATTACACAACTATTTTTCATACATTGTTAACTCACTCTGGTATTAAAATTTCGTATTCTCACTTCAAAACATATCAAAAACTGTGCTTATTATTACTTTAAAAATTACACAACTATTTTTCATACATTGTTAACTCCCTCTGGTATTAAAATTTCGTATTCTCACTTCAAAACATATCAAAAACTGTGCTTATTATTACTTTAAAAATTACACAACTATTTTTCATACATTGTTAACTCCCTCTGGTATTAAAATTTCGTATTCTCACTTCAAAACATATCAAAAACTGTGCTTATTATTACTTTAAAAATTACACAACTATTTTTCATACATTGTTAACTCACTCTGGTATTAAAATCTCGTATTCTCACTTCAAAACATTTCAAAACAATGTTTTTTTTTACTTTAAAAATTACACAACTATTTTTCATACATTGTTAACTCACTCTGGTATTAAAATCTCGTATTCTCACTTCAAAACATATCAAAAACTGTGCTTATTATTACTTAAAAATTACACAACTATTTTTCATACATTGTTAACTCACTCTGGTATTAAAATTTCGTATTCTCACTTCAAAACATATCAAAAACTGTGCTTATTATTACTTTAAAAATTACACAACTATTTTTCATACATTGTTAACTCACTCTGGTATTAAAATTTCGTATTCTCACTTCAAAACATATCAAAAACTGTGCTTATTATTACTTTAAAAATTACACAACTATTTTTCATACATTGTTAACTCACTCTGGTATTAAAATTTCGTATTCTCACTTCAAAACATATCAAAAACTGTGCTTATTATTACTTTAAAAATTACACAACTATTTTTCATACATTGTTAACTCACTCTGGTATTAAAATTTCGTATTCTCACTTCAAAACATTTCAAAACAATGTTTTTTTTTACTTTAAAAATTACACAACTATTTTTCATACATTGTTAACTCACTCTGGTATTAAAATCTCGTATTCTCACTTCAAAACATATCAAAAACTGTGCTTATTATTACTTTAAAAATTACACAACTATTTTTCATACATTGTTAACTCACTCTGGTATTAAAATTTCGTATTCTCACTTCAAAACATTTCAAAACAATGTTTTTTTTTACTTTAAAAATTACACAACTATTTTTCATACATTGTTAACTCACTCTGGTATTAAAATTTCGTATTCTCACTTCAAAACATTTCAAAACAATGTTTTTTTTTACTTTAAAAATTACACAACTATTTTTCATACATTGTTAACTCACTCTGGTATTAAAATTTCGTATTCTCACTTCAAAACATTTCAAAACAATGTTTTTTTTTACTTTAAAAATTACACAACTATTTTTCATACATTGTTAACTCACTCTGGTATTAAAATTTCGTATTCTCACTTCAAAACATTTCAAAACAATGTTTTTTTTTACTTTAAAAATTACACAACTATTTTTCATACATTGTTAACTCACTCTGGTATTAAAATTTCGTATTCTCACTTCAAAACATATCAAAAACTGTGCTTATTATTACTTTAAAAATTACACAACTATTTTTCATACATTGTTAACTCACTCTGGTATTAAAATTTCGTATTCTCACTTCAAAACATTTCAAAACAATGTTTTTTTTTACTTTAAAAATTACACAACTATTTTTCATACATTGTTAACTCACTCTGGTATTAAAATTTCGTATTCTCACTTCAAAACATATCAAAAACTGTGCTTATTATTACTTTAAAAATTACACAACTATTTTTCATACATTGTTAACTCACTCTGGTATTAAAATTTCGTATTCTCACTTCAAAACATATCAAAAACTGTGCTTATTATTACTTTAAAAATTACACAACTATTTTTCATACATTGTTAACTCACTCTGGTATTAAAATTTCGTATTCTCACTTCAAAACATATCAAAAACTGTGCTTATTATTACTTTAAAAATTACACAACTATTTTTCATACATTGTTAACTCCCTCTGGTATTAAAATTTCGTATTCTCACTTCAAAACATATCAAAAACTGTGCTTATTATTACTTTAAAAATTACACAACTATTTTTCATACATTGTTAACTCACTCTGGTATTAAAATTTCGTATTCTCACTTCAAAACATTTCAAAAACTGTGCTTATTATTACTTTAAAAATTACACAACTATTTTTCATACATTGTTAACTCACTCTGGTATTAAAATTTCGTATTCTCACTTCAAAACATTTCAAAACAATGTTTTTTTTAACTTTAAAAATTACACAACTATTTTTCATACATTGTTAACTCACTCTGGTATTAAAATTTCGTATTCTCACTTCAAAACATATCAAAAACTGTGCTTATTATTACTTTAAAAATTACACAACTATTTTTCATACATTGTTAACTCACTCTGGTATTAAAATTTCGTATTCTCACTTCAAAACATTTCAAAACAATGTTTTTTTTTACTTTAAAATTACACAACTATTTTTCATACATTGTTAACTCACTCTGGTATTAAAATCTCGTATTCTCACTTCAAAACATATCAAAAACTGTGCTTATTATTACTTTAAAAATTACACAACTATTTTTCATACATTGTTAACTCACTCTGGTATTAAAATCTCGTATTCTCACTTCAAAACATATCAAAAACTGTGCTTATTATTACTTTAAAAATTACACAACTATTTTTCATACATTGTTAACTCACTCTGGTATTAAAATTTCGTATTCTCACTTCAAAACATATCAAAAACTGTGCTTATTATTACTTTAAAAATTACACAACTATTTTTCATACATTGTTAACTCACTCTGGTATTAAAATTTCGTATTCTCACTTCAAAACATATCAAAAACTGTGCTTATTATTACTTTAAAAATTACACAACTATTTTTCATACATTGTTAACTCCCTCTGGTATTAAAATTTCGTATTCTCACTTCAAAACATATCAAAAACTGTGCTTATTATTACTTTAAAAATTACACAACTATTTTTCATACATTGTTAACTCACTCTGGTATTAAAATTTCGTATTCTCACTTCAAAACATATCAAAAACTGTGCTTATTATTACTTTAAAAATTACACAACTATTTTTCATACATTGTTAACTCACTCTGGTATTAAAATCTCGTATTCTCACTTCAAAACATTTCAAAACAATGTTTTTTTTTACTTTAAAAATTACACAACTATTTTTCATACATTGTTAACTCACTCTGGTATTAAAATCTCGTATTCTCACTTCAAAACATATCAAAAACTGTGCTTATTATTACTTAAAAATTACACAACTATTTTTCATACATTGTTAACTCACTCTGGTATTAAAATTTCGTATTCTCACTTCAAAACATATCAAAAACTGTGCTTATTATTACTTTAAAAATTACACAACTATTTTTCATACATTGTTAACTCACTCTGGTATTAAAATCTCGTATTCTCACTTCAAAACATATCAAAACAATGTTTTTTTTTACTTTAAAAATTACACAACTATTTTTCATACATTGTTAACTCACTCTGGTATTAAAATTTCGTATTCTCACTTCAAAACATTTCAAAACAATGTTTTTTTTTACTTTAAAAATTACACAACTATTTTTCATACATTGTTAACTCACTCTGGTATTAAAATTTCGTATTCTCACTTCAAAACATTTCAAAAACTGTGCTTATTATTACTTTAAAAATTACACAACTATTTTTCATACATTGTTAACTCACTCTGGTATTAAAATTTCGTATTCTCACTTCAAAACATATCAAAAACTGTGCTTATTATTACTTTAAAAATTACACAACTATTTTTCATACATTGTTAACTCACTCTGGTATTAAAATTTCGTATTCTCACTTCAAAACATTTCAAAACAATGTTTTTTTTTACTTTAAAAATTACACAACTATTTTTCATACATTGTTAACTCACTCTGGTATTAAAATTTCGTATTCTCACTTCAAAACATATCAAAAACTGTGCTTATTATTACTTTAAAAATTACACAACTATTTTTCATACATTGTTAACTCACTCTGGTATTAAAATCTCGTATTCTCACTTCAAAACATATCAAAAACTGTGCTTATTATTACTTTAAAAATTACACAACTATTTTTCATACATTGTTAACTCACTCTGGTATTAAAATCTCGTATTCTCACTTCAAAACATTTCAAAAACAATGTTTTTTTTTACTTTAAAAATTACACAACTATTTTTCATACATTGTTAACTCACTCTGGTATTAAAATTTCGTATTCTCACTTCAAAACATATCAAAAACTGTGCTTATTATTACTTTAAAAATTACACAACTATTTTTCATACATTGTTAACTCACTCTGGTATTAAAATTTCGTATTCTCACTTCAAAACATTTCAAAACAATGTTTTTTTTTACTTTAAAAATTACACAACTATTTTTCATACATTGTTAACTCACTCTGGTATTAAAATCTCGTATTCTCACTTCAAAACATATCAAAAACTGTGCTTATTATTACTTTAAAAATTACACAACTATTTTTCATACATTGTTAACTCACTCTGGTATTAAAATTTCGTATTCTCACTTCAAAACATATCAAAAACTGTGCTTATTATTACTTTAAAAATTACACAACTATTTTTCATACATTGTTAACTCACTCTGGTATTAAAATTTCGTATTCTCACTTCAAAACATTTCAAAACAATGTTTTTTTTTACTTTAAAATTACACAACTATTTTTCATACATTGTTAACTCACTCTGGTATTAAAATCTCGTATTCTCACTTCAAAACATATCAAAAACTGTGCTTATTATTACTTTAAAAATTACACAACTATTTTTCATACATTGTTAACTCACTCTGGTATTAAAATCTCGTATTCTCACTTCAAAACATTTCAAAAACTGTGCTTATTATTACTTTAAAAATTACACAACTATTTTTCATACATTGTTAACTCACTCTGGTATTAAAATTTCGTATTCTCACTTCAAAACATTTCAAAACAATGTTTTTTTTTACTTTAAAAATTACACAACTATTTTTCATACATTGTTAACTCACTCTGGTATTAAAATCTCGTATTCTCACTTCAAAACATATCAAAAACTGTGCTTATTATTACTTTAAAAATTACACAACTATTTTTCATACATTGTTAACTCACTCTAGTATTAAAATTTCGTATTCTCACTTCAAAACATTTCAAAACAATGTTTTTTTTTACTTTAAAAATTACACAACTATTTTTCATACATTGTTAACTCACTCTGGTATTAAAATTTCGTATTCTCACTTCAAAACATTTCAAAACAATGTTTTTTTTTACTTTAAAAATTACACAACTATTTTTCATACATTGTTAACTCACTCTGGTATTAAAATTTCGTATTCTCACTTCAAAACATATCAAAAACTGTGCTTATTATTACTTTAAAAATTACACAACTATTTTTCATACATTGTTAACTCACTCTGGTATTAAAATTTCGTATTCTCACTTCAAAACATATCAAAAACTGTGCTTATTATTACTTTAAAAATTACACAACTATTTTTCATACATTGTTAACTCCCTCTGGTATTAAAATTTCGTATTCTCACTTCAAAACATATCAAAAACTGTGCTTATTATTACTTTAAAAATTACACAACTATTTTTCATACATTGTTAACTCACTCTGGTATTAAAATTTCGTATTCTCACTTCAAAACATTTCAAAAACTGTGCTTATTATTACTTTAAAAATTACACAACTATTTTTCATACATTGTTAACTCACTCTGGTATTAAAATCTCGTATTCTCACTTCAAAACATATCAAAAACTGTGCTTATTATTACTTTAAAAATTACACAACTATTTTTCATACATTGTTAACTCACTCTGGTATTAAAATCTCGTATTCTCACTTCAAAACATTTCAAAAACAATGTTTTTTTTTACTTTAAAAATTACACAACTATTTTTCATACATTGTTAACTCACTCTGGTATTAAAATTTCGTATTCTCACTTCAAAACATATCAAAAACTGTGCTTATTATTACTTTAAAAATTACACAACTATTTTTCATACATTGTTAACTCACTCTGGTATTAAAATTTCGTATTCTCACTTCAAAACATTTCAAAACAATGTTTTTTTTTACTTTAAAAATTACACAACTATTTTTCATACATTGTTAACTCACTCTGGTATTAAAATCTCGTATTCTCACTTCAAAACATATCAAAAACTGTGCTTATTATTACTTTAAAAATTACACAACTATTTTTCATACATTGTTAACTCACTCTGGTATTAAAATCTCGTATTCTCACTTCAAAACATTTCAAAAACAATGTTTTTTTTTACTTTAAAAATTACACAACTATTTTTCATACATTGTTAACTCACTCTGGTATTAAAATTTCGTATTCTCACTTCAAAACATATCAAAAACTGTGCTTATTATTACTTTAAAAATTACACAACTATTTTTCATACATTGTTAACTCACTCTGGTATTAAAATTTCGTATTCTCACTTCAAAACATTTCAAAACAATGTTTTTTTTTACTTTAAAAATTACACAACTATTTTTCATACATTGTTAACTCACTCTGGTATTAAAATTTCGTATTCTCACTTCAAAACATATCAAAAACTGTGCTTATTATTACTTTAAAAATTACACAACTATTTTTCATACATTGTTAACTCACTCTGGTATTAAAATTTCGTATTCTCACTTCAAAACATATCAAAAACTGTGCTTATTATTACTTTAAAAATTACACAACTATTTTTCATACATTGTTAACTCACTCTGGTATTAAAATTTCGTATTCTCACTTCAAAACATATCAAAAACTGTGCTTATTATTACTTTAAAAATTACACAACTATTTTTCATACATTGTTAACTCCCTCTGGTATTAAAATTTCGTATTCTCACTTCAAAACATATCAAAAACTGTGCTTATTATTACTTTAAAAATTACACAACTATTTTTCATACATTGTTAACTCACTCTGGTATTAAAATCTCGTATTCTCACTTCAAAACATTTCAAAAACTGTGCTTATTATTACTTTAAAAATTACACAACTATTTTTCATACATTGTTAACTCACTCTGGTATTAAAATTTCGTATTCTCACTTCAAAACATTTCAAAACAATGTTTTTTTTAACTTTAAAAATTACACAACTATTTTTCATACATTGTTAACTCACTCTGGTATTAAAATTTCGTATTCTCACTTCAAAACATTTCAAAAACTGTGCTTATTATTACTTTAAAAATTACACAACTATTTTTCATACATTGTTAACTCACTCTGGTATTAAAATTTCGTATTCTCACTTCAAAACATTTCAAAACAATGTTTTTTTTTACTTTAAAATTACACAACTATTTTTCATACATTGTTAACTCACTCTGGTATTAAAATCTCGTATTCTCACTTCAAAACATATCAAAAACTGTGCTTATTATTACTTTAAAAATTACACAACTATTTTTCATACATTGTTAACTCACTCTGGTATTAAAATCTCGTATTCTCACTTCAAAACATATCAAAAACTGTGCTTATTATTACTTTAAAAATTACACAACTATTTTTCATACATTGTTAACTCACTCTGGTATTAAAATTTCGTATTCTCACTTCAAAACATATCAAAAACTGTGCTTATTATTACTTTAAAAATTACACAACTATTTTTCATACATTGTTAACTCACTCTGGTATTAAAATTTCGTATTCTCACTTCAAAACATATCAAAAACTGTGCTTATTATTACTTTAAAAATTACACAACTATTTTTCATACATTGTTAACTCCCTCTGGTATTAAAATTTCGTATTCTCACTTCAAAACATATCAAAAACTGTGCTTATTATTACTTTAAAAATTACACAACTATTTTTCATACATTGTTAACTCCCTCTGGTATTAAAATTTCGTATTCTCACTTCAAAACATATCAAAAACTGTGCTTATTATTACTTTAAAAATTACACAACTATTTTTCATACATTGTTAACTCACTCTGGTATTAAAATCTCGTATTCTCACTTCAAAACATTTCAAAACAATGTTTTTTTTTACTTTAAAAATTACACAACTATTTTTCATACATTGTTAACTCACTCTGGTATTAAAATCTCGTATTCTCACTTCAAAACGTATCAAAAACTGTGCTTATTATTACTTAAAAATTACACAACTATTTTTCATACATTGTTAACTCACTCTGGTATTAAAATCTCGTATTCTCACTTCAAAACATTTCAAAAACAATGTTTTTTTTTACTTTAAAAATTACACAACTATTTTTCATACATTGTTAACTCACTCTGGTATTAAAATTTCGTATTCTCACTTCAAAACATATCAAAAACTGTGCTTATTATTACTTTAAAAATTACACAACTATTTTTCATACATTGTTAACTCACTCTGGTATTAAAATTTCGTATTCTCACTTCAAAACATTTCAAAACAATGTTTTTTTTTACTTTAAAAATTACACAACTATTTTTCATACATTGTTAACTCACTCTGGTATTAAAATTTCGTATTCTCACTTCAAAACATATCAAAAACTGTGCTTATTATTACTTTAAAAATTACACAACTATTTTTCATACATTGTTAACTCACTCTGGTATTAAAATTTCGTATTCTCACTTCAAAACATATCAAAAACTGTGCTTATTATTACTTTAAAAATTACACAACTATTTTTCATACATTGTTAACTCACTCTGGTATTAAAATTTCGTATTCTCACTTCAAAACATATCAAAAACTGTGCTTATTATTACTTTAAAAATTACACAACTATTTTTCATACATTGTTAACTCCCTCTGGTATTAAAATTTCGTATTCTCACTTCAAAACATATCAAAAACTGTGCTTATTATTACTTTAAAAATTACACAACTATTTTTCATACATTGTTAACTCACTCTGGTATTAAAATCTCGTATTCTCACTTCAAAACATTTCAAAAACTGTGCTTATTATTACTTTAAAAATTACACAACTATTTTTCATACATTGTTAACTCACTCTGGTATTAAAATTTCGTATTCTCACTTCAAAACATTTCAAAACAATGTTTTTTTTAACTTTAAAAATTACACAACTATTTTTCATACATTGTTAACTCACTCTGGTATTAAAATTTCGTATTCTCACTTCAAAACATATCAAAAACTGTGCTTATTATTACTTTAAAAATTACACAACTATTTTTCATACATTGTTAACTCACTCTGGTATTAAAATTTCGTATTCTCACTTCAAAACATTTCAAAACAATGTTTTTTTTTACTTTAAAATTACACAACTATTTTTCATACATTGTTAACTCACTCTGGTATTAAAATCTCGTATTCTCACTTCAAAACATATCAAAACAATGTTTTTTTTTACTTTAAAAATTACACAACTATTTTTCATACATTGTTAACTCACTCTGGTATTAAAATCTCGTATTCTCACTTCAAAACATATCAAAAACTGTGCTTATTATTACTTTAAAAATTACACAACTATTTTTCATACATTGTTAACTCACTCTGGTATTAAAATTTCGTATTCTCACTTCAAAACATATCAAAAACTGTGCTTATTATTACTTTAAAAATTACACAACTATTTTTCATACATTGTTAACTCACTCTGGTATTAAAATTTCGTATTCTCACTTCAAAACATATCAAAAACTGTGCTTATTATTACTTTAAAAATTACACAACTATTTTTCATACATTGTTAACTCACTCTGGTATTAAAATTTCGTATTCTCACTTCAAAACATATCAAAAACTGTGCTTATTATTACTTTAAAAATTACACAACTATTTTTCATACATTGTTAACTCCCTCTGGTATTAAAATTTCGTATTCTCACTTCAAAACATATCAAAAACTGTGCTTATTATTACTTTAAAAATTACACAACTATTTTTCATACATTGTTAACTCACTCTGGTATTAAAATCTCGTATTCTCACTTCAAAACATTTCAAAACAATGTTTTTTTTTACTTTAAAAATTACACAACTATTTTTCATACATTGTTAACTCACTCTGGTATTAAAATCTCGTATTCTCACTTCAAAACATATCAAAAACTGTGCTTATTATTACTTAAAAATTACACAACTATTTTTCATACATTGTTAACTCACTCTGGTATTAAAATTTCGTATTCTCACTTCAAAACATATCAAAAACTGTGCTTATTATTACTTTAAAAATTACACAACTATTTTTCATACATTGTTAACTCACTCTGGTATTAAAATCTCGTATTCTCACTTCAAAACATATCAAAACAATGTTTTTTTTTACTTTAAAAATTACACAACTATTTTTCATACATTGTTAACTCACTCTGGTATTAAAATTTCGTATTCTCACTTCAAAACATATCAAAACAATGTTTTTTTTTACTTTAAAAATTACACAACTATTTTTCATACATTGTTAACTCACTCTGGTATTAAAATCTCGTATTCTCACTTCAAAACATATCAAAAACTGTGCTTATTATTACTTTAAAAATTACACAACTATTTTTCATACATTGTTAACTCACTCTGGTATTAAAATTTCGTATTCTCACTTCAAAACATATCAAAAACTGTGCTTATTATTACTTTAAAAATTACACAACTATTTTTCATACATTGTTAACTCACTCTGGTATTAAAATCTCGTATTCTCACTTCAAAACATATCAAAACAATGTTTTTTTTTACTTTAAAAATTACACAACTATTTTTCATACATTGTTAACTCACTCTGGTATTAAAATTTCGTATTCTCACTTCAAAACATTTCAAAACAATGTTTTTTTTTACTTTAAAAATTACACAACTATTTTTCATACATTGTTAACTCACTCTGGTATTAAAATCTCGTATTCTCACTTCAAAACATATCAAAAACTGTGCTTATTATTACTTTAAAAATTACACAACTATTTTTCATACATTGTTAACTCACTCTGGTATTAAAATCTCGTATTCTCACTTCAAAACATTTCAAAAACAATGTTTTTTTTTACTTTAAAAATTACACAACTATTTTTCATACATTGTTAACTCACTCTGGTATTAAAATTTCGTATTCTCACTTCAAAACATATCAAAAACTGTGCTTATTATTACTTTAAAAATTACACAACTATTTTTCATACATTGTTAACTCACTCTGGTATTAAAATTTCGTATTCTCACTTCAAAACATATCAAAACAATGTTTTTTTTTACTTTAAAAATTACACAACTATTTTTCATACATTGTTAACTCACTCTGGTATTAAAATCTCGTATTCTCACTTCAAAACATATCAAAAACTGTGCTTATTATTACTTTAAAAATTACACAACTATTTTTCATACATTGTTAACTCACTCTGGTATTAAAATCTCGTATTCTCACTTCAAAACATTTCAAAAACTGTGCTTATTATTACTTTAAAAATTACACAACTATTTTTCATACATTGTTAACTCACTCTGGTATTAAAATTTCGTATTCTCACTTCAAAACATATCAAAAACTGTGCTTATTATTACTTTAAAAATTACACAACTATTTTTCATACATTGTTAACTCACTCTGGTATTAAAATTTCGTATTCTCACTTCAAAACATATCAAAAACTGTGCTTATTATTACTTTAAAAATTACACAACTATTTTTCATACATTGTTAACTCACTCTGGTATTAAAATCTCGTATTCTCACTTCAAAACATTTCAAAAACAATGTTTTTTTTTACTTTAAAAATTACACAACTATTTTTCATACATTGTTAACTCACTCTGGTATTAAAATTTCGTATTCTCACTTCAAAACATTTCAAAAACTGTGCTTATTATTACTTTAAAAATTACACAACTATTTTTCATACATTGTTAACTCACTCTGGTATTAAAATTTCGTATTCTCACTTCAAAACATATCAAAAACTGTGCTTATTATTACTTTAAAAATTACACAACTATTTTTCATACATTGTTAACTCACTCTGGTATTAAAATTTCGTATTCTCACTTCAAAACATTTCAAAAACTGTGCTTATTATTACTTTAAAAATTACACAACTATTTTTCATACATTGTTAACTCACTCTGGTATTAAAATTTCGTATTCTCACTTCAAAACATATCAAAAACTGTGCTTATTATTACTTTAAAAATTACACAACTATTTTTCATACATTGTTAACTCCCTCTGGTATTAAAATTTCGTATTCTCACTTCAAAACATATCAAAAACTGTGCTTATTATTACTTTAAAAATTACACAACTATTTTTCATACATTGTTAACTCACTCTGGTATTAAAATCTCGTATTCTCACTTCAAAACATTTCAAAAACTGTGCTTATTATTACTTTAAAAATTACACAACTATTTTTCATACATTGTTAACTCACTCTGGTATTAAAATTTCGTATTCTCACTTCAAAACATTTCAAAACAATGTTTTTTTTAACTTTAAAAATTACACAACTATTTTTCATACATTGTTAACTCACTCTGGTATTAAAATTTCGTATTCTCACTTCAAAACATATCAAAAACTGTGCTTATTATTACTTTAAAAATTACACAACTATTTTTCATACATTGTTAACTCACTCTGGTATTAAAATTTCGTATTCTCACTTCAAAACATTTCAAAAACTGTGCTTATTATTACTTTAAAAATTACACAACTATTTTTCATACATTGTTAACTCACTCTGGTATTAAAATTTCGTATTCTCACTTCAAAACATATCAAAAACTGTGCTTATTATTACTTTAAAAATTACACAACTATTTTTCATACATTGTTAACTCACTCTGGTATTAAAATTTCGTATTCTCACTTCAAAACATATCAAAAACTGTGCTTATTATTACTTTAAAAATTACACAACTATTTTTCATACATTGTTAACTCACTCTGGTATTAAAATCTCGTATTCTCACTTCAAAACATATCAAAAACTGTGCTTATTATTACTTTAAAAATTACACAACTATTTTTCATACATTGTTAACTCACTCTGGTATTAAAATCTCGTATTCTCACTTCAAAACATATCAAAAACTGTGCTTATTATTACTTTAAAAATTACACAACTATTTTTCATACATTGTTAACTCACTCTGGTATTAAAATCTCGTATTCTCACTTCAAAACATATCAAAAACTGTGCTTATTATTACTTTAAAAATTACACAACTATTTTTCATACATTGTTAACTCACTCTGGTATTAAAATTTCGTATTCTCACTTCAAAACATATCAAAAACCTTGCTTATTATTACTTTAAAAATTACACAACTATTTTTCATACATTGTTAACTCACTCTGGTATTAAAATTTCGTATTCTCACTTCAAAACATTTCAAAACAATGTTTTTTTTTACTTTAAAAATTACACAACTATTTTTCATACATTGTTAACTCACTCTGGTATTAAAATTTCGTATTCTCACTTCAAAACATATCAAAAACTGTGCTTATTATTACTTTAAAAATTACACAACTATTTTTCATACATTGTTAACTCACTCTGGTATTAAAATTTCGTATTCTCACTTCAAAACATATCAAAAACTGTGCTTATTATTACTTTAAAAATTACACAACTATTTTTCATACATTGTTAACTCCCTCTGGTATTAAAATTTCGTATTCTCACTTCAAAACATATCAAAAACTGTGCTTATTATTACTTTAAAAATTACACAACTATTTTTCATACATTGTTAACTCACTCTGGTATTAAAATTTCGTATTCTCACTTCAAAACATATCAAAAACTGTGCTTATTATTACTTTAAAAATTACACAACTATTTTTCATACATTGTTAACTCACTCTGGTATTAAAATTTCGTATTCTCACTTCAAAACATTTCAAAACAATGTTTTTTTTAACTTTAAAAATTACACAACTATTTTTCATACATTGTTAACTCACTCTGGTATTAAAATTTCGTATTCTCACTTCAAAACATATCAAAAACTGTGCTTATTATTACTTTAAAAATTACACAACTATTTTTCATACATTGTTAACTCACTCTGGTATTAAAATTTCGTATTCTCACTTCAAAACATTTCAAAACAATGTTTTTTTTTACTTTAAAAATTACACAACTATTTTTCATACATTGTTAACTCACTCTGGTATTAAAATTTCGTATTCTCACTTCAAAACATTTCAAAAACTGTGCTTATTATTACTTTAAAAATTACACAACTATTTTTCATACATTGTTAACTCACTCTGGTATTAAAATTTCGTATTCTCACTTCAAAACATATCAAAAACTGTGCTTATTATTACTTTAAAAATTACACAACTATTTTTCATACATTGTTAACTCACTCTGGTATTAAAATTTCGTATTCTCACTTCAAAACATATCAAAAACTGTGCTTATTATTACTTTAAAAATTACACAACTATTTTTCATACATTGTTAACTCACTCTGGTATTAAAATCTCGTATTCTCACTTCAAAACATTTCAAAAACTGTGCTTATTATTACTTTAAAAATTACACAACTATTTTTCATACATTGTTAACTCACTCTGGTATTAAAATTTCGTATTCTCACTTCAAAACATTTCAAAACAATGTTTTTTTTAACTTTAAAAATTACACAACTATTTTTCATACATTGTTAACTCACTCTGGTATTAAAATTTCGTATTCTCACTTCAAAACATATCAAAAACTGTGCTTATTATTACTTTAAAAATTACACAACTATTTTTCATACATTGTTAACTCACTCTGGTATTAAAATTTCGTATTCTCACTTCAAAACATTTCAAAAACTGTGCTTATTATTACTTTAAAAATTACACAACTATTTTTCATACATTGTTAACTCACTCTGGTATTAAAATTTCGTATTCTCACTTCAAAACATATCAAAAACTGTGCTTATTATTACTTTAAAAATTACACAACTATTTTTCATACATTGTTAACTCACTCTGGTATTAAAATTTCGTATTCTCACTTCAAAACATATCAAAAACTGTGCTTATTATTACTTTAAAAATTACACAACTATTTTTCATACATTGTTAACTCACTCTGGTATTAAAATCTCGTATTCTCACTTCAAAACATATCAAAAACTGTGCTTATTATTACTTTAAAAATTACACAACTATTTTTCATACATTGTTAACTCACTCTGGTATTAAAATCTCGTATTCTCACTTCAAAACATATCAAAAACTGTGCTTATTATTACTTTAAAAATTACACAACTATTTTTCATACATTGTTAACTCACTCTGGTATTAAAATCTCGTATTCTCACTTCAAAACATATCAAAAACTGTGCTTATTATTACTTTAAAAATTACACAACTATTTTTCATACATTGTTAACTCACTCTGGTATTAAAATTTCGTATTCTCACTTCAAAACATATCAAAAACCTTGCTTATTATTACTTTAAAAATTACACAACTATTTTTCATACATTGTTAACTCACTCTGGTATTAAAATTTCGTATTCTCACTTCAAAACATTTCAAAACAATGTTTTTTTTTACTTTAAAAATTACACAACTATTTTTCATACATTGTTAACTCACTCTGGTATTAAAATTTCGTATTCTCACTTCAAAACATATCAAAAACTGTGCTTATTATTACTTTAAAAATTACACAACTATTTTTCATACATTGTTAACTCACTCTGGTATTAAAATTTCGTATTCTCACTTCAAAACATATCAAAAACTGTGCTTATTATTACTTTAAAAATTACACAACTATTTTTCATACATTGTTAACTCCCTCTGGTATTAAAATTTCGTATTCTCACTTCAAAACATATCAAAAACTGTGCTTATTATTACTTTAAAAATTACACAACTATTTTTCATACATTGTTAACTCACTCTGGTATTAAAATTTCGTATTCTCACTTCAAAACATATCAAAAACTGTGCTTATTATTACTTTAAAAATTACACAACTATTTTTCATACATTGTTAACTCACTCTGGTATTAAAATTTCGTATTCTCACTTCAAAACATTTCAAAACAATGTTTTTTTTAACTTTAAAAATTACACAACTATTTTTCATACATTGTTAACTCACTCTGGTATTAAAATTTCGTATTCTCACTTCAAAACATATCAAAAACTGTGCTTATTATTACTTTAAAAATTACACAACTATTTTTCATACATTGTTAACTCACTCTGGTATTAAAATTTCGTATTCTCACTTCAAAACATTTCAAAACAATGTTTTTTTTTACTTTAAAAATTACACAACTATTTTTCATACATTGTTAACTCACTCTGGTATTAAAATTTCGTATTCTCACTTCAAAACATTTCAAAAACTGTGCTTATTATTACTTTAAAAATTACACAACTATTTTTCATACATTGTTAACTCACTCTGGTATTAAAATTTCGTATTCTCACTTCAAAACATATCAAAAACTGTGCTTATTATTACTTTAAAAATTACACAACTATTTTTCATACATTGTTAACTCCCTCTGGTATTAAAATTTCGTATTCTCACTTCAAAACATATCAAAAACTGTGCTTATTATTACTTTAAAAATTACACAACTATTTTTCATACATTGTTAACTCACTCTGGTATTAAAATTTCGTATTCTCACTTCAAAACATATCAAAAACTGTGCTTATTATTACTTTAAAAATTACACAACTATTTTTCATACATTGTTAACTCACTCTGGTATTAAAATTTCGTATTCTCACTTCAAAACATTTCAAAACAATGTTTTTTTTAACTTTAAAAATTACACAACTATTTTTCATACATTGTTAACTCACTCTGGTATTAAAATTTCGTATTCTCACTTCAAAACATATCAAAAACTGTGCTTATTATTACTTTAAAAATTACACAACTATTTTTCATACATTGTTAACTCACTCTGGTATTAAAATTTCGTATTCTCACTTCAAAACATTTCAAAACAATGTTTTTTTTTACTTTAAAAATTACACAACTATTTTTCATACATTGTTAACTCACTCTGGTATTAAAATTTCGTATTCTCACTTCAAAACATATCAAAAACTGTGCTTATTATTACTTTAAAAATTACACAACTATTTTTCATACATTGTTAACTCACTCTGGTATTAAAATTTCGTATTCTCACTTCAAAACATTTCAAAACAATGTTTTTTTTTACTTTAAAAATTACACAACTATTTTTCATACATTGTTAACTCACTCTGGTATTAAAATCTCGTATTCTCACTTCAAAACATATCAAAAACTGTGCTTATTATTACTTTAAAAATTACACAACTATTTTTCATACATTGTTAACTCACTCTGGTATTAAAATTTCGTATTCTCACTTCAAAACATATCAAAAACTGTGCTTATTATTACTTTAAAAATTACACAACTATTTTTCATACATTGTTAACTCACTCTGGTATTAAAATTTCGTATTCTCACTTCAAAACATTTCAAAACAATGTTTTTTTTAACTTTAAAAATTACACAACTATTTTTCATACATTGTTAACTCACTCTGGTATTAAAATTTCGTATTCTCACTTCAAAACATTTCAAAACAATGTTTTTTTTTACTTTAAAAATTACACAACTATTTTTCATACATTGTTAACTCACTCTGGTATTAAAATTTCGTATTCTCACTTCAAAACATATCAAAACAATGTTTTTTTTTACTTTAAAAATTACACAACTATTTTTCATACATTGTTAACTCACTCTGGTATTAAAATTTCGTATTCTCACTTCAAAACATTTCAAAACAATGTTTTTTTTTACTTTAAAAATTACACAACTATTTTTCATACATTGTTAACTCACTCTGGTATTAAAATTTCGTATTCTCACTTCAAAACATATCAAAAACTGTGCTTATTATTACTTTAAAAATTACACAACTATTTTTCATACATTGTTAACTCACTCTGGTATTAAAATTTCGTATTCTCACTTCAAAACATTTCAAAACAATGTTTTTTTTTACTTTAAAAATTACACAACTATTTTTCATACATTGTTAACTCACTCTGGTATTAAAATCTCGTATTCTCACTTCAAAACATATCAAAAACTGTGCTTATTATTACTTTAAAAATTACACAACTATTTTTCATACATTGTTAACTCACTCTGGTATTAAAATTTCGTATTCTCACTTCAAAACATATCAAAAACTGTGCTTATTATTACTTTAAAAATTACACAACTATTTTTCATACATTGTTAACTCACTCTGGTATTAAAATCTCGTATTCTCACTTCAAAACATATCAAAACAATGTTTTTTTTAACTTTAAAAATTACACAACTATTTTTCATACATTGTTAACTCACTCTGGTATTAAAATCTCGTATTCTCACTTCAAAACATATCAAAAACTGTGCTTATTATTACTTTAAAAATTACACAACTATTTTTCATACATTGTTAACTCACTCTGGTATTAAAATCTCGTATTCTCACTTCAAAACATATCAAAACAATGTTTTTTTTTACTTTAAAAATTACACAACTATTTTTCATACATTGTTAACTCACTCTGGTATTAAAATTTCGTATTCTCACTTCAAAACATTTCAAAACAATGTTTTTTTTTACTTTAAAAATTACACAACTATTTTTCATACATTGTTAACTCACTCTGGTATTAAAATTTCGTATTCTCACTTCAAAACATATCAAAAACTGTGCTTATTATTACTTTAAAAATTACACAACTATTTTTCATACATTGTTAACTCACTCTGGTATTAAAATTTCGTATTCTCACTTCAAAACATTTCAAAACAATGTTTTTTTTTACTTTAAAAATTACACAACTATTTTTCATACATTGTTAACTCACTCTGGTATTAAAATCTCGTATTCTCACTTCAAAACATATCAAAAACTGTGCTTATTATTACTTTAAAAATTACACAACTATTTTTCATACATTGTTAACTCACTCTGGTATTAAAATCTCGTATTCTCACTTCAAAACATTTCAAAACAATGTTTTTTTTTACTTTAAAAATTACACAACTATTTTTCATACATTGTTAACTCACTCTGGTATTAAAATTTCGTATTCTCACTTCAAAACATATCAAAAACTGTGCTTATTATTACTTTAAAAATTACACAACTATTTTTCATACATTGTTAACTCACTCTGGTATTAAAATTTCGTATTCTCACTTCAAAACATATCAAAAACTGTGCTTATTATTACTTTAAAAATTACACAACTATTTTTCATACATTGTTAACTCCCTCTGGTATTAAAATTTCGTATTCTCACTTCAAAACATATCAAAAACTGTGCTTATTATTACTTTAAAAATTACACAACTATTTTTCATACATTGTTAACTCACTCTGGTATTAAAATCTCGTATTCTCACTTCAAAACATTTCAAAAACTGTGCTTATTATTACTTTAAAAATTACACAACTATTTTTCATACATTGTTAACTCACTCTGGTATTAAAATTTCGTATTCTCACTTCAAAACATTTCAAAACAATGTTTTTTTTAACTTTAAAAATTACACAACTATTTTTCATACATTGTTAACTCACTCTGGTATTAAAATTTCGTATTCTCACTTCAAAACATATCAAAAACTGTGCTTATTATTACTTTAAAAATTACACAACTATTTTTCATACATTGTTAACTCACTCTGGTATTAAAATCTCGTATTCTCACTTCAAAACATTTCAAAACAATGTTTTTTTTTACTTTAAAAATTACACAACTATTTTTCATACATTGTTAACTCACTCTGGTATTAAAATCTCGTATTCTCACTTCAAAACATATCAAAAACTGTGCTTATTATTACTTTAAAAATTACACAACTATTTTTCATACATTGTTAACTCACTCTGGTATTAAAATCTCGTATTCTCACTTCAAAACATATCAAAAACTGTGCTTATTATTACTTTAAAAATTACACAACTATTTTTCATACATTGTTAACTCACTCTGGTATTAAAATTTCGTATTCTCACTTCAAAACATATCAAAAACTGTGCTTATTATTACTTTAAAAATTACACAACTATTTTTCATACATTGTTAACTCACTCTGGTATTAAAATTTCGTATTCTCACTTCAAAACATATCAAAAACTGTGCTTATTATTACTTTAAAAATTACACAACTATTTTTCATACATTGTTAACTCCCTCTGGTATTAAAATTTCGTATTCTCACTTCAAAACATATCAAAAACTGTGCTTATTATTACTTTAAAAATTACACAACTATTTTTCATACATTGTTAACTCACTCTGGTATTAAAATTTCGTATTCTCACTTCAAAACATTTCAAAACAATGTTTTTTTTTACTTTAAAAATTACACAACTATTTTTCATACATTGTTAACTCACTCTGGTATTAAAATTTCGTATTCTCACTTCAAAACATATCAAAAACTGTGCTTATTATTACTTTAAAAATTACACAACTATTTTTCATACATTGTTAACTCACTCTGGTATTAAAATTTCGTATTCTCACTTCAAAACATATCAAAAACTGTGCTTATTATTACTTTAAAAATTACACAACTATTTTTCATACATTGTTAACTCCCTCTGGTATTAAAATTTCGTATTCTCACTTCAAAACATATCAAAAACTGTGCTTATTATTACTTTAAAAATTACACAACTATTTTTCATACATTGTTAACTCACTCTGGTATTAAAATTTCGTATTCTCACTTCAAAACATATCAAAAACTGTGCTTATTATTACTTTAAAAATTACACAACTATTTTTCATACATTGTTAACTCCCTCTGGTATTAAAATTTCGTATTCTCACTTCAAAACATATCAAAAACTGTGCTTATTATTACTTTAAAAATTACACAACTATTTTTCATACATTGTTAACTCACTCTGGTATTAAAATCTCGTATTCTCACTTCAAAACATATCAAAAACTGTGCTTATTATTACTTTAAAAATTACACAACTATTTTTCATACATTGTTAACTCACTCTGGTATTAAAATTTCGTATTCTCACTTCAAAACATATCAAAAACTGTGCTTATTATTACTTTAAAAATTACACAACTATTTTTCATACATTGTTAACTCACTCTGGTATTAAAATTTCGTATTCTCACTTCAAAACATATCAAAAACTGTGCTTATTATTACTTTAAAAATTACACAACTATTTTTCATACATTGTTAACTCACTCTGGTATTAAAATTTCGTATTCTCACTTCAAAACATTTCAAAACAATGTTTTTTTTTACTTTAAAAATTACACAACTATTTTTCATACATTGTTAACTCACTCTGGTATTAAAATTTCGTATTCTCACTTCAAAACATATCAAAAACTGTGCTTATTATTACTTTAAAAATTACACAACTATTTTTCATACATTGTTAACTCACTCTGGTATTAAAATTTCGTATTCTCACTTCAAAACATTTCAAAACAATGTTTTTTTTTACTTTAAAAATTACACAACTATTTTTCATACATTGTTAACTCACTCTGGTATTAAAATTTCGTATTCTCACTTCAAAACATATCAAAAACTGTGCTTATTATTACTTTAAAAATTACACAACTATTTTTCATACATTGTTAACTCACTCTGGTATTAAAATTTCGTATTCTCACTTCAAAACATATCAAAAACTGTGCTTATTATTACTTTAAAAATTACACAACTATTTTTCATACATTGTTAACTCACTCTGGTATTAAAATTTCGTATTCTCACTTCAAAACATTTCAAAACAATGTTTTTTTTTACTTTAAAAATTACACAACTATTTTTCATACATTGTTAACTCACTCTGGTATTAAAATTTCGTATTCTCACTTCAAAACATTTCAAAACAATGTTTTTTTTAACTTTAAAAATTACACAACTATTTTTCATACATTGTTAACTCACTCTGGTATTAAAATTTCGTATTCTCACTTCAAAACATATCAAAAACTGTGCTTATTATTACTTTAAAAATTACACAACTATTTTTCATACATTGTTAACTCACTCTGGTATTAAAATTTCGTATTCTCACTTCAAAACATATCAAAAACTGTGCTTATTATTACTTTAAAAATTACACAACTATTTTTCATACATTGTTAACTCACTCTGGTATTAAAATTTCGTATTCTCACTTCAAAACATATCAAAAACTGTGCTTATTATTACTTTAAAAATTACACAACTATTTTTCATACATTGTTAACTCACTCTGGTATTAAAATTTCGTATTCTCACTTCAAAACATATCAAAAACTGTGCTTATTATTACTTTAAAAATTACACAACTATTTTTCATACATTGTTAACTCACTCTGGTATTAAAATTTCGTATTCTCACTTCAAAACATATCAAAAACTGTGCTTATTATTACTTTAAAAATTACACAACTATTTTTCATACATTGTTAACTCACTCTGGTATTAAAATCTCGTATTCTCACTTCAAAACATATCAAAAACTGTGCTTATTATTACTTTAAAAATTACACAACTATTTTTCATACATTGTTAACTCACTCTGGTATTAAAATCTCGTATTCTCACTTCAAAACATATCAAAAACTGTGCTTATTATTACTTTAAAAATTACACAACTATTTTTCATACATTGTTAACTCACTCTGGTATTAAAATTTCGTATTCTCACTTCAAAACATATCAAAAACTGTGCTTATTATTACTTTAAAAATTACACAACTATTTTTCATACATTGTTAACTCACTCTGGTATTAAAATTTCGTATTCTCACTTCAAAACATTTCAAAACAATGTTTTTTTTAACTTTAAAAATTACACAACTATTTTTCATACATTGTTAACTCACTCTGGTATTAAAATTTCGTATTCTCACTTCAAAACATATCAAAAACTGTGCTTATTATTACTTTAAAAATTACACAACTATTTTTCATACATTGTTAACTCACTCTGGTATTAAAATTTCGTATTCTCACTTCAAAACATATCAAAAACTGTGCTTATTATTACTTTAAAAATTACACAACTATTTTTCATACATTGTTAACTCCCTCTGGTATTAAAATTTCGTATTCTCACTTCAAAACATATCAAAAACTGTGCTTATTATTACTTTAAAAATTACACAACTATTTTTCATACATTGTTAACTCACTCTGGTATTAAAATTTCGTATTCTCACTTCAAAACATTTCAAAACAATGTTTTTTTTTACTTTAAAAATTACACAACTATTTTTCATACATTGTTAACTCACTCTGGTATTAAAATTTCGTATTCTCACTTCAAAACATATCAAAAACTGTGCTTATTATTACTTTAAAAATTACACAACTATTTTTCATACATTGTTAACTCACTCTGGTATTAAAATTTCGTATTCTCACTTCAAAACATTTCAAAACAATGTTTTTTTTTACTTTAAAAATTACACAACTATTTTTCATACATTGTTAACTCACTCTGGTATTAAAATTTCGTATTCTCACTTCAAAACATATCAAAAACTGTGCTTATTATTACTTTAAAAATTACACAACTATTTTTCATACATTGTTAACTCACTCTGGTATTAAAATTTCGTATTCTCACTTCAAAACATATCAAAAACTGTGCTTATTATTACTTTAAAAATTACACAACTATTTTTCATACATTGTTAACTCACTCTGGTATTAAAATTTCGTATTCTCACTTCAAAACATATCAAAAACAATGTTTTTTTTTACTTTAAAAATTACACAACTATTTTTCATACATTGTTAACTCACTCTGGTATTAAAATCTCGTATTCTCACTTCAAAACATTTCAAAACAATGTTTTTTTTAACTTTAAAAATTACACAACTATTTTTCATACATTGTTAACTCACTCTGGTATTAAAATTTCGTATTCTCACTTCAAAACATATCAAAAACTGTGCTTATTATTACTTTAAAAATTACACAACTATTTTTCATACATTGTTAACTCACTCTGGTATTAAAATCTCGTATTCTCACTTCAAAACATTTCAAAACAATGTTTTTTTTTACTTTAAAAATTACACAACTATTTTTCATACATTGTTAACTCACTCTGGTATTAAAATCTCGTATTCTCACTTCAAAACATTTCAAAACAATGTTTTTTTTTACTTTAAAAATTACACAACTATTTTTCATACATTGTTAACTCACTCTGGTATTAAAATTTCGTATTCTCACTTCAAAACATATCAAAAACTGTGCTTATTATTACTTTAAAAATTACACAACTATTTTTCATACATTGTTAACTCACTCTGGTATTAAAATTTCGTATTCTCACTTCAAAACATATCAAAAACTGTGCTTATTATTACTTTAAAAATTACACAACTATTTTTCATAC